>CM033641.1:12929275-13012562 GCA_019512145.1 Engystomops pustulosus
TGATATTATAGTAAAGTATCCTATGTAGGGGTCAGTGGGATGTACAGGAGGCTATGAAACCTTCACCTGATATTTCTATGTCAGAACAGAAACAAATGAGACATCAGATAAGACAAAGAGGAACATTATCTGCTGCAGGCGTCTATTACATGACAGATCTAGAAACTTTTTTATGAAATAGCATTGCCCGGGATTGTAAATAACTGCTCTTAGCTATAACAAAATAGAATGGGTTAACAAAAAATATTTTATATGTATCTACAGACTGTCTCAGGCTGTCTCTGATTGTCTCTGTCACTGACTGTCTCTCTCACTGGCACTGTCTGTCTCTGGCAGTCTCATTCCAGTGACTGTATTTCTCTGGCAGTCTTTTTCAGTGAATGTCTCATTCCAGTGACTGTCAGTCTTGTGCACTCTCATTCCATTGACTGTCTGTCTCAGGCACTCTCATTCTAGTAACTGTCTGTCTCGGGCTTTCTCATTCCGGTGACTGTCTGTCTCAGTCATTGTCATTCCAGTGACTTTCTGTCTTGTGCACTCTCATTCCAGTGACTGTCGGTCTGGGGCACTCTCATTCCATTGAAAGTCTGTCTCCGGCACTCTCATTCCTGTGTTTGTCTGTCTCGGGCACTCTCATTCCAGTGACTGCCTCTCTCGGGCACTCTCATTCCAGTGACTGCCTCTCTCGGCCACTCTCATTCCAGTGACTGCCTGTCTCGGGCACTCTCATTCCAGTGACTCCCTGTCTCGGCCACTCTCATTCCAGCGACTGTTGGTCTCGGCCACTCTCATTCCAGTGACTGTCTCTGTCTCCGCCTGTCACTTTGTCTATAGAGAGATTTATCAGAAGTATCTTCGAACTTCTCTATTTGGCCATGGCAACCAATCAGAGCTAAAGTTTCCTTTTTGCACAGATGTTTATAAAATTACAGCTGAGCTCTGATTGGTTTCCATGGGCAACTGGAACAGTTTTACCTTCTGAAAATTATCCCCCTATCTCTGTCTCTATCCATCTTACCTCACACATAATTGACTTATGCTCATTGACTATAGGAACCAATCACAGCTAAAAGCTCATATAAATGACCTGTGGCAGAGCAGCAACCAATCATGGCTCAGCTTCCAACTGCCACTGCAGCAGAAGACAATGGCTCCTGTGTGTGGTGGTTAATAAGTGGGTTTTGGAAAGTGCAGGGTGAACATGTTGTGTCAAAAACTGATCTATGACATTCCCTGAGTCACAGAGAACGGCTGTACAAAATGTGGTGACTGTAAACGCCCCGGTGCAAATTCCTTTAGTGGACATACATACATACATACATACATACATACATATATACACACACATACATACATACATACACATACACACAAACACACATATACATACATATAGAAACAGATGAGACATCAGATAAGACAAAGAGGAACATTATCTGCTGCAGACGTCTATTACATGATAGATCTGGCAACTTTTATTATGAATGAAACTCATAGATGTTACCGGAACCTGAACCCCTGATCGCTCTGATAGTTTTCTTCTTCTTTATTACTTTGTATGAAGCTTTATTATAGCGACATAATGGGGAAGGAGGTTTTTGTACGGCTCTGTATCACTGTGTGAGAGGAGTATATTGTCCCTGCTGACAGTAATAATCTGCTGCATCTTCTTCTGTCACTTTGATTGTCAGTTTATAATTAGTTCCGGATCCAGATCCAGAGAACCGGTCTGGGACTCCTGTGTGTCTGTTGGTTGCCTGATAGATAAGAAGCTGTGGACGTTGTCCGGGTTTCTGTTGGTACCAGTGTAAGTAGCTGCTGCTTATACCAGTATTGATTGTACATGAGATGGTGACTGTCTCCCCCGGGGACACAGAGATATAACCTGGAGATTGGGTCAGTACAACCCATCCACAGGATCCTGAGGATTAGAAGAGACAGATTCATTAGTGATAAATGTCTGGATCTATTCCTAGAAATCCTGATCTGATGATTGATCCCACGTATAGATTTCTCTCCAACAATCCTGGAATGATCCGATCCTCACCCTGAATAGAAATGAAGCACACAGGCCAGCAGAGAACGCCAGACACCATCTTGATGTTTGTGTGAGGGTCAGATACGGACTATAAGATGAGACAATGTGTAGGATGAGATGTATATAGAGAGATGACAGGGGTAGGGGACAGCGGACCCCAGAGACTGTGTAGTGCGAAATCCTGGGACATGGAATCCTTGATTGTTACAAGGATGTGCATGAGGAGGATCATGTAGAAGGGAGAAAACATCTGACACCTGACAATGAAGACGTCACATAGAGGCAACAATAAAATTTATTTAAATTTATGTTTAGAGAGGTTTTGCTCAAGTTTATAAAGTTAACGGGTTATTATGTTATTCCGTATTTTTAGAGATGAGCAAATAAATCGATTGGTTTGTAGATTCAGTACAAATCTGTGATTTTTCCGGCAAAGAATCAAAGCCAAATCTTTTCTGCATTCATTAATAATAATAATTCTTTATTTATATATTGCTCACAGATTACGCACCGCTGCACAAAGCATGTCAAATTGGTCCCTGTCCCCATGGGGCTCACAATCTAAACAGCCTAACAGTATGGTTTTTTTGGAGTGTGGGAGGAAACCAGAGTACCCGGAGGAAACTCACGCAAACACGGAGAGAACATACAAACTCTTTGGAGATGTTGACATGGGTGGGATTCCAACCCAGGACCCCAGTGCTGCAAGGCAGAATTGTCAGGGGCGCACCTGCCATGAGGCGAGTTGAGACTCTCGCCTCAGTCGGCGCGCCCACCTGCTGGACGAGGGGGGGGCGTCGTGCGCCCGCCAGTCCACCTATGCTGACGCCCGCCCGCCCCTGCTTCCATCCGCCCGACCGCCCATGCTTCCGTCCGCCTGACTGCCCGTGCCGCCGCCCAGGCCAGCACATCCCCCGGCATGCCGGCGGACACACCCCCCGGCATGCCAGCTGACACACCCCCTGGCATGCTAGCTGGCACATTCTCTTTACCGCCAGCCAGCACATTCTTTTACCCGCCGGCCGCTATATCCCCCTGGCCAAAGTGCAGCTTCACCCGTCCGCTCCGGGCTCCCACCCCGCATACTCCCCGCTCCCTCTCCGCTCCCTCCGTCCCGTTCCCCACCACTCCGCTCTGTACCCCCCACCTCTCCTCCGCTCCGTCCCCCCTCCGCTCCGTCCCCCCTCTCCGCTTCAGGTGCCCCCCCCCCCCCAAGTGGAGGACAAGGCAGAACCTTCCTGCAGAATAAAAGAAAAGAAAGTAAGTTAATCTGTGTATGTGTATCTGTATGTGGTGTGTATCTGTATGTGTATGTGATGTGTATGTGTATATGTATCTGTATGTGATGTGTATATGTATGTGTATCTGTATGTGATGTGTATATGTATGTGTATCTGTATGTGATGTGTATATGTATGTGTATATGTATGTGCAGTGGCGTACCGACCGCGGTCGCAGCGGTCGCCATTGAGACCGGGCCCATCGGACGGGGGGGCCCGGGCGACCGTATCAATGGCGACAGCGGTTGGTACGCCACTGGCAGTCGGGCAGGGGCGTCCGGTACGTGGGGGGACACTGTATATATTTTATACTACATGGGAGGACGCTGTATGCATTTTATACTACACGGTGGTACACTGTATGCTTTTTATACTGCATGGGGGGACGCTGTATGTATTTTATAATACATGGCGGCACACTGTATGCATTTTATACTACATGGCGGTACGCTGTATGCATTTTATACTACATGGAAGGACGCTGTATGCATTTTATACTACATGGCGATATGCTGTATGCATTTTATACTACATGGCGATATGCTGTATGCATTTTATACTACATGGCGGTACTCTGCTTGCATTTTATACTACATGGCGATATGCTGTATGCATTTTATACTACATGGCGATATGCTGTATGCATTTTATACTACATGGCGGTACTCTGCTTGCATATTATACTACATGGCGATATTCTGTATGCATTTTATACTACATGGCGGTACTCTGTATGAATTTTATACTACATGGGGGGACACTGTATATATTTTATACTACATGGGAGGACGCTGTATACATTTTATACTACATGGTGGTACACTGTATGCTTTTTATACTACATGGGGGGAACGCTGTATGTATTTTATAATACATGGCACCACACTGTATGCATTTTATACTACATGGCGGCACACTGTATGCATTTTATACTACATGGCGGATAAAAATGATAAAAATATTTTTTTTAAAATTTAAAAAAATAAAAGTTTTTCTTAAAGTTTAAGAGTATTAGAGGGGGAGGGTTATATACAAATATCCAGGATAAATGGAATCTTTTGATTAATAAAGTGAAAAAAATTTTGGATCATTTGCTCATTTCTGCTTATTTGGAGAAGTTTGTGATAAATAGCAATTAGTTTTTTCTGACTAGAAATTTTAAGTTTTTACAGCTTGTCTAATCATACAGATATTTGGGTCTGTCTATTTTCTTAAAGATAGCTGCTTGTTTTATAGGCACTACAGTCTGTATGGGAATTCCAGGTTTAAAAAAAATTGTATCATGGGAGCAATTCAGCTGAAAATGCAAATAGTTAAAGGAAACCTACCACCACGGATCTACCTATTAAGGAGCTGAGGCTGCACGGCGTGTCTACTCCACGACCCGGTAGCCTCTTGCACTCCACCTATCCTGACATCTCCCGGTAGCCGGGCGCACTCGTCTTCGAAGCTTCGCAGATGAGTGTGCGCAGCCACCAGTAGCTGCTCTCTGAAGACTCATTGGTAGGCGGAACGCAAGAGGCTACTGGGGCGTGGACTAGCCGCACCATGTAGCCTCAGCTCTGGCTACTCCACGCCCCAGTAGCTTCTTTAGATAATTTGAATATTGGGTGAATAAAAATTTACAAAAGTTATGGGGCACAAAAGAATTAGCCCTAAAAAGGGCTATAATACTGTACATTAGAGGAACCTGCCACCAGATCTACCTTAATAGGTGGATCCGTGGTGGTAGATTTCCTTTAAGTGTAATTGTAAAAGTGTAATTGTAATGTCTGATTATTAGCCATACAATATCACAGGGCTATAGAGTTGGTAAGCCAAACCTCCGACTCCAACTCTGACTCCACAATTTCCTGAACTTCGACTCCGGCTGCACCAAAATGGTCACCGACTCTGACTCCACTGTCCTGTTTTCCTGGTCACTCTAGCAGTGCTGGGATAAATGCGGGCATACCTTCCCAGTGCCTTATTCCTGTAATCTATAGCCGAGGATTTTCACTCCTGAGCATGTACATAAAGTGCAGCCACATTCACCTAAACTAAAAGGGGGATAAGGGGTGCACAAGCCGCGCTGACAGGCCGCATGCAGCTTCTCAAGCCATGAGTTGCAGTCTGCACCCTGCTGACAGTCAGAGTCCAATGAGTACTTCCATAACTGATGTGACATAAGTGATGTCTTGCTGATCCTGGTTCCTCTCCTATCCACCAATTGCGACTGCAAAGTCATATAATTCCCAATCGATTCTATAATACTCTGTTATAGAAGGCTGTACAGTATAAAAAGCGCTTAAAAAATAAAAACCATAATCCTAACTAAGGGACCAGTAGCCTCCAAATAAGAATATGCCCATTCAAATAACTGGATAATAGTGTCCTCCACCCAAACTTTATTCCAGTATGAGAACTGTAAAATATCCACATATGGTTCCGTAATATTCCTCAAATTTATTAAAATCAGTCACTCCAAAGACTTCATAACGTGGGACATCAGGACAATTGGACAATAGTCAAACTATCTGAAGGTGTTTAGCTGCTAGCATGGGTTTTACCTTGTCTCCCCCAGGCTAATTTCCATTTGCCATGCTTTCTGGTAACAGTGGGAAACTGTATAGAACAGCTATAAGCAAGAGAAGGCTTGTTGGGAGGGGCTGTAGGAGGGAAGTGCAAGAAAATGGGATTTTGAGTGATGTCACAAGCACGTGACTCATCACATGCTTCAGGTCATCCAATTACAAATATGTTGTCCTGATTCATGTGAAAGGCCTTAGTGTTCTGGCAAAGGACATTTAGTGATGTCACAAGCATGTGACTTATCACATGCTGCAGGTCAGCATATTAAAAACATACTATCCTGATTCATGTGTTCTTAGCTCATGTCACAACTAAGAAGTGCCGCCCACTTCAGGAACAGCTAAATATGATTTTATATAATTTTTATAGGATTTTTTAAATTTATTTAAAAATTTTTATTTATTTATTTTTTAAATTATGTAATGTGCTACACTCTCAACCCACAAATTCACATCTTCACCCACCTCTGGCCCAAACAAGTTATGATCAGAGTTTCCTAAAGCAGGAAGGGCCTTAAACACACATACAACATATACACACATACATTTATACACTGTCACTGTCAGACAGTCTTCTTATCCCAGGGGTGTCAGAAGCCATAGATCTGACTTGATGCAGCCCAGTAGCTGCTCACCACATCGGGGAAGTAGCAGGGGTGTAACTAGGAGAGGCAGGTCCGCCTAGCACATTTTGAATGGGGCCCCTTTAAAAATATACATATTTGTATACTCCCACATGTGAATTACAATCATACACAGTATTTACACACCATATATACATACATACAGCATAAACACAAATACATACAGTGCTATATACACCCATGTATCATATATACATACACATACAGCATATACTCATCACATATACATACACATACAGCAAATACACCCATCATACAATACTACATATAGAATATACACCTGTTAAGTTTTGCCCCTGTTTACACAACCTCGGGTTCTCTAATGGTTAATATAATCCACTAAGTGAGCTCAAACAAAATCACGCCAAGACAGAAGTATAATATCTCTCTCTGTGGACACCTGATGCCATGCAGGGCGAGGCAGATGTAAGATGTTTTGCGTCACAAAGGATTATACAGAAACTTTCAGTGGGGCAGGACCTGGGCTTGGTTAGTTAGGGATAAAGAAGTAATGTCCATTGCTCATTGGTTAGTAAATTATCACATGGACATCACAGAAGCAAAAGGCGTTGCTTTCCCTGGAATATGTTGTTTCCATAAATCACTGGTGGCATATGTAAAACATCAGCCCAGGGAGTCTTACATTCCTCGGTGCAGGGGAGTGCACTGTGAGCAACTTGCATCCATAGTCAAACGTCCTATCAGTTTCGGCGTATTCAGCAAGCAGATAAAAATAAAAGCATTTTCATTAATCATACAGTAATACTTCACACACACATCCAGCAATACGCCAGATACGTGGGCCCCCTGACACTCCGGGCCCCATAGCAGCTGCTATGGCTGCTACCCCTGTAGTTACATTTTCTCCTCTGCTGAAGCAGGACTGGCCGTACTAATGGTTAAACCCAGATATAATCCCCCCGTTCCCAAAAACCAACACATGACACTGTCTGGGAAAAAAAGGTCGGCCACAGCTTTATTATTAACAATATCTAGTAAGCGACCTGTGGGGAACCCAGACCCTTTCCCTAACTTCACCTCGCATGCCTGGCTCCGCCTCCGCGGGGGCATTTTCTAGTTGGTCTGTCAGGTGATTTAACCACAAGCCGAGAGGGTCAAGATTCCACCACAGGCCAAGCTGTGACTACCAACAACAATGTAGCATTGAACAAAAATAGAAGACAAAAACAGTAAACAAGGATGACCTTACATTAACAATACCTATAAGGAATACAAAATAACTTAGGGAAGAGGGTGGGCTAGCTCCGCGCTCAGGAATAAATATCCTGGGCGACCGCCCCCAAGTGGCCAGCGGAATTAGCTGGCCACGTGGCCAAGGTGACGGGGGGAGCAGGAGGGACCACACTCTTAAAGGTAAAGAGCACGGTCAGTACTGCAGCCCCCCGGCTTAGGCAGCCTGGGGGCTGAGCAGGAGCAAGACCTGTGATCACTACATGATGGGGAAGAGCTAGAGTCCTGGTGTGATAGGTGTCTTAGGTGTGTCTTATACTCAGCTGTATCCGCACAGCTACACATATCTGTAATCATCTGCAGACACCGGATCAGCACAACCCCATATGCAGTCTCTGTTTTCAAAATGTGATCTCCTGCCTTCAGAAGAAGAGCAGTGCACCTACCCCTTCCCAATCATGGTATCATCAAAAGGTCCAAGCAAAAATATTCTGTGTTCTGTGCCTTGTTCTAGTACAGAGCACCTGATGATACGTGACGCTCCTCTAGTGGTTAATATTCACATATTTGTTTTATGTTTCCCAAAATGAGAAAGAAAACAATGTAAAATCTAAGAAAATCTACCTCTATAGAAAAATATCAGTAAATTACATTAATCATTTTGGTGACATTCTACTCGATACCTTTAAACGTAAAGGGGTTGTCCACTTTAAGCACATTGTAGCAAGTAATTGATATTGTTTGTGTAAAGAAAAGTTTACAATATACTTTCTGTATCAATTCTTTACAGTTTTGTAGATCTCTTCTTGCTGTCCTGCAACAGGAAACTTTATTATTTACTTCCTGTAGATAACCACGGACCACATCGCGAGTGCTGCCGGGCAGGGCCACTATATATCGCTGACGGCAAATTGGTTAACTTGGTGGAGCTGGGGACCGAGTCTGACCATTAGGCTGGTCATATACTGACGACGCCGAGGATTGCGGGGCCTGACCGCGGTCAAGGTCTTTCAGGCCTACTATGCTCCTCCTCCTCCCACCCCTCCTCCACCTCCTCCTCCGAACTCCCATCCGTGGGCATGGCGCCATCAGTCGCTAGCTCTAGGCACAGCAACAGTGCCATCGCTAGCGACAGCAGGTGGTTCTCTTAATGCTGAGCCAGGCGATAAAAGGCACACGCCCAAGAGCTATTACAGGCATCCCGGCGCAGAATGATCTGTGGCTGGCACCGCTGAACCTGAAGAAGGCATGGCTGTGTGTGGCAACGGCCGTAAATCTGGTGGCGGCTCTGCAACTCGGCAGACTGACACATGTGCATGCCTGGCCCATGTGTTAAAATCTGATAGTTCACCGTGTCCTAAAGCCTACCCCAATCTGTCTGATTTGGATCCGAAGGTGCGCCGCATATGTGCGAATTCAGGAAGGCCAGACAGATGCGGCCACTCTCAGGGCAGCGCAGCCGCCGCGATTCCAACTGCCCTCACCGACTGTGTGCGACGTGCCCACGAGGTGGAATTCAACATTAACCATGTGATCCAGAGTTTACTAGCAGCGCAGAGCGATTTAGACTGCCAGATGTCAACTTCCACCAGAACTGGTAGTCAGGTCAGTCAGCTTCCTCACAGTCTACAATGAGGAGTGGGACGTGGATGTCTGATATCTGTAGGTGCTGAGTAAATTCGGAGGAGTCAACACAGATGGTCAGTGGCGATGCCGCATAATCAGGCCATCACCATCCGCTGTTGGCCTGTTGAAAAAAACTCCTGATCAGCATGAAGTCGGAGACTTTGCGCTCGTCAAAGAGACGGGGGAAAAAGATTCCTTGTTGATAGCCAAAGCACCCTTAGGCGTTTCTCAGAGCATATCGGAGAGGTGGGGAGGGATTGAGGAGGAAGAGGAGGAGAATGTTGGCGAGGAACAAGAGGGGACCATTGGGGAGCCTTCACTGTTCAGCGTGGATGGGCAGAAGAAGAGGAAGTTGGAGGAGTTGGAGGAGGAGGGAATGGACAGCAGGCCAGTGAGGGGAGTGAATTCTCACGCGTTGGTACTCTGGCGCTATGGCAGATTCAGCTAGGCCTGCTATCCCGTGACCTCGCGATCAAAGAATTTATTCAGCACCGATTAGGGGGATTCACTCTCCGGACCACGGTTACAAGCAAAATCTTTCCACTCTCATCCCTGGGAGAGGAAAGGAGTGTGAGATGCATGAATACCAGCAGGCACTGGTGCACAGCTGAAAACACTATTTGCCCTTCTGACAGCGCTAGCGGCAAGAGTGCGTAGTTTCGAGGGACAAGTTGCGGAGGGAGAGTAGACAGCAGGCAGCGGTCCAGCAATGTGACAAGGGTACCTTTTCCAAGGCATTTGCAGCTTTATGTCACCCAGGCAGGACACCTGTCACAATCCTCCTCCGTCCACCATACTCCAGTCCTCCTCTACTCCGAATTACCATCGTGGCCATGGACGCCCCTCAGTCGGTAGCTCTAGCACAGCAGCAGTGCCGTCGCTAAGCGACAGCATGCGGTGTCAAATGGAGCCTAGGCGATAAAAGGCACACCGCCCAAGAGTATTACAGGGCATTCCACATCAAAATTGTTAACTTTGTCGCACCTGCTGTGTAACACAAAAAATACTGGCAAACTTTTATCATTTACCGATATTATTTCAGCGCTTCTGCGCACTGTGTACATTCCACCTCAACGAACTATCCTAAAATTATAAGAACGGCTACTACACTTGATGTATACAAAGGTTCTTAGAGGGCGTTTGGGGAAGTAGCTAGGGACAGGGGCTTGGATGGCGAAAGCGAGCATGGAACGGAGACGCCAGCTCCATCCCAAGATCCAACTAAACATGTTGTAAGTGCAGCAACCTTTAATCTACTACTAGTTCACTGCCTCCACCCCCCCCCCCCCCCCCCCCCCCCCCCCCCCCCCCCCCTAATATAATATTAATAATCTTTATTTATATAAGCACCATCATATTCCGTAGCGCTTACAAATCATAGGAAACAAATACAAATGTAATGTACAGAGCCCACCATTTGTATGGAACAACAGCGAGTGTTTTTTTAGGTCCCTGCTCGCCAGAGCTTAGGTTTATTAAAAGGTGATGGGGTACACGAGGTACAAGGAATATTTAATGGTCAAGCCATTCTTATTAGGGAATAGAACAAATTAATAAATGGAATTGCTGTCGCTGGAACCACTCCAGCCGTAATCTTATTATCACCAGGTCCAGGGTGAATGGGACGCAGAGAAGTCTGGTGCCTGTGGTTGCTGGATAAACAGATGGGAGACGACACAGGAAGGAGTAGTAGAAGAGTTAAAACTTCATGCAGTTAATGATGCTATAGGCTTGCCTAAAGAAATGGGTTTTTAAGAGCAAGTTTGAAACTTGGAGGTTAGGTATGAGTCTGATAGTCCGGGGCAGAGCATCCCATGAATTGGTGAAGCTTAGAGAAAGTCTTGGAGACGCGGTGGGAGGTCCGCATAGGGTAGAGGTTGATCTAGAATACACTGGGGATTAAGAGAAAGGGTTGGGCGATAGATGAGATAAGAGAGAGGGTAGGGGGGTGCAGCATTTACAGAGCTTTAGGTATGAGGTTAGTATTTAAATGTATTCGAAAGGAGGACTGGCAGACAGCTGCAGCGACTGGCATGAATGTAGGCCTACATGGTCCCCCTTATCAAACGAGCGTGTCGGCAGGAATTTTGGGTTGTTTTCAGGTTAACTTGTTAACTCTGTCGCCACCTGCTGATGTAATCCACAAAAATATACTGGCAAACTTTTACATTACCGATAAGTATTTCAGCGCTTCTGAGAATCGTTTACATTCCCCTCACCCGCCATATCCTAAACTTAGAAGGAACGCTATACACTGATCTTAACCAAAAGGTTCTTAGAAGTGCTGTTTGGGGAGTTAGCTTAGCGACAGGCTTGGATGGCGAAAGCGCGCCTGGCAAGCGGAGCGCCAGCTCCATGGCCAAGATCCAACTAACATAGTTTTCACTGTAGCACTTTTCTACTCTAGTTAACTGCCCATACATGGGGATCACCTTATCAAACAGAGCTGTGTAAGGCAGAATTTTGGGATGTTTTCATGGCTTCATGTAAACTTGTCGCCACCCTGCCTGGGTAATCCACAACATATAACTGGCAAACTTTTATGCATGTACCGATATATTGAGCGCTTCTTGCTCACCTCCTTTGGTCCTCTATGCACCCATGTTTGAAGCCTGAGCCATTTAGGAGATGTCGCATGCCACTCTCTAGCATGCCGATGCTGCCGCTGCCTCGCATGCTGTCCACTATAGTGTCAGGGTCAATTATTGGAGGTTTTAGATGTATCTAGCTTATTCTGTCACTAGTCATGTCCATGTGTTGCCATAATTTTGGCATAATGGTGCGATGAAGCAGCCTCAGAAGCATTTCCATTGCAGATGCTCCCTGCTGTTTCCTGTCCATTTCCGTGGTGTGTCCATCCTTTTCTGAGGTTCCCAGGTGTTTGGCCAAGCTTCCCTGTGCAGGCCTTGGTACCTTTGAAAAAAGCTCGAGTCTCCCAATGACTTCAATGGGGCTCGGTATGCGAGACGAGCTCAGCATTAGGGAAAAGTTTGTCTCGAATACGATACCCGAGCATTTCGTGCTCGCTCATCTATATTTAACCTATCTATATAGCCAACTTGGGTCCTAGAACCTGTGAATAATAAAAATTGAGTATTCTATAATACTGTTTTTGGAAAACACAATGCGTGACTCTAAACTCTTTCCATCCTTCATATCTACAGTTCGTATCCCCAATTCATCATCACTTGGGCATTGCCTAACCTAATGGTCTTTCAAACCTTTTGTACAGTGCTCATAAATGGATGATATCTTTTCCTCCCCTATAAATTCTATAACTTCCACGTTCCTGTGACTCCAAATCTTGTAAATTTTTACCAATCACCGTAACTTTATAACATTAAATCCATCCCTTGGCCCAATAGCAACTCCTGTGCTAATATTCAAAAGATTTAAAAGACCCATGATCAAATAGTTGATATAAATCATACCCCTCTAAGACAATAGTATTATTTCCCAGATTGGAACATCCTCGTCCAAGACATTATACCTAATATTTTCTTCATTTTAAGCCAACTCGTCTTGAAGTTTCCAACATAGAAACAATTCAACATTGGGGGTCATTTACTAAGGGCTGATTTGTGTTTCCCGATGTACCCAAATAGTTCGATTTGCGCCGATTTTCCTGTATTGCCCCGAGTTTTTGCGCACGCGATCGGATGTGGCAGCATCGGCGCATGGCATACAACGCGACGGAAATCGGGGGAGGCGTGGTCGGAATGAAAACACGCGGATTCGGAAAAAAAATACTTACATCACCAGGAAGAGATCAGGGAAACTCCGACGGCAAATCGGACGGACCTCGGTGCAGCAGCGAACACCTGGTGGACATCGGGCACACTGGGACCTTCATGAATCGCGGAGACCCGAACGCTCGTCCGAGAAGCCGCCATGGAACTGCGAATGAACGGGTAAGTAAATGTGCCCCATTGTCTTGCACTGGGGGAGTCCCGTCTCCATATGTTTAAACTGAAATTCACTATCCTGAAGTTGAATAAAGCAGCATATCTACTAGCAATTTCACCAGGATGGTTCTTTAGGGGCCGTCGCGACTTGGCGCAACAAAATAAAAGCTCCAATTGGAAGTGCAATCCTCCATCCCCTTGACGCATGTAGAACTTATTCTCAATTCTGGCTTTTTTTTTATTTCAACCAGAAAAATTCGTGCATACTATATCCATGATATCAAAAAAATCTGTTCAGGTATTCAGAAGAGAATTCTGAAGAGGTATAGCATTTGAGGAAAGAAGAACCATTTTGATCAGACAAGCCTAGACCGCATACGTCAATTTTAATTGGACCAAATCTTGATCTTCATCTTTCCATTTTTGATTAAAGGGAGATATTCAATCCCCAAACCGATTAACGATTCTGATTAAAAAAAACAAAAAAATACCCAAATATTAAAGGATTATCTCCCTCGATAACCTCCAATGGAAACTTCAAACCCCTGTTTACTTCCTAAGAAAATTGCAGCTGATTTTGGAATTTACTGCAGCCAGGACATATTCCCATAGACACTCAGAGCTTCTTGTAGAACATTATGACCATGTCTGGATTCGCTACAAAGAGAAATAGTCATCTGGGTATACATGATATTTTAATTGTCTGCCAAATTTAAAATCCTTACACTTCTCCTCCCCTCGATCCTTGCATCCAAGCTTCATAAACGATGCAAAGAGGAGAGGAGAGAGTGGGAATCCTGTAGAGTTCTCGCAATAACTAACGGGAGGGAACGCTCCCCCTCGATACACAGAAGGCACTAGCGTTCTTATACAATATCTGTATCACTTTATGAAACAACACCCAAACCCCTTTTCTAAGGGTTTGCCACAAAAATCCAGTCTACCATATTGAAAGCTTTGTTGCATTCTAGGGAGAGGACCCCCTGGCCTTCCCGCTGTCCGTCAGATCCATACAGGCATAAAGTTTTCCTCCGATACATGTGGTGTCGTCAGGCATGAAACCTGAACTGATATTCCTCCACCACCTTGAGATTACTTTTTATTAACCTACCAGCTATAGACCGCGCACAGGATTTAAATTCATTCAGTAGAGATATCGGCCGTATGCATCTGGATCTGACATATACATAAGGATCATTGTTTCACTACTTTGATAGACTTCACCTGGAAGACCAGCCGGAGCAGGAGATTTATTACAGGCCGTCCCCGGGTTACGTACAGGACGGTTCTGAGGATAGTTCTAAGTTGAGTTTGATGTAAGTCGGAACCGAACTTATTATTGTAACCAGGTCAAAATTTTTTTGGTCTCTGTGACAATTGATTAAAAATGTGATTGTGAAGGAACCAGGATTAACATAAATCTTCATACAAGACACCTGTGATAAATGTTATAGCTGATTATTGTAGCCGAGGACTAAAGTGCAGTAAATTACCAATATCCAGAGGTCCATTTGTAACTCAGGGGTGTATGTAAGTCGGTGTTCCTAAGTAGGGGACCGCCTGTATTAGGAAGTTTCTAATACTGTTTTTATTTCTCCTGCGTTAAAGGCATCCAAATAATTTATGACTTGATTACTTTCATTACTTAGTATCTTCATATTTAATCGTGTTTCGATAATCCCTGATTTTATACTTCTTACTGTTAGTTCTGATGCATATAGTTACGAAACTGATATGGAAAATTATGTAGTATCTCCTCTGTTATTTATTAGTCTCCCTTTCATTCTTATCGCTTAAGATATGGTGATAATTCCCCTTCTCTTCACAGATTTGCCAATATCTACTGGTTATCTCCTTCAGCGAACCCCACCTATCTTGCAGATTTTAGAAGAACGATATACTTTTTAGAATGTGTGATTCATATCCTTTCTTGATTGCTCCAGTGTCTGTTTATTACTTTAGGTAGGAGCCAACCCCTATTGCGCTTTTTTTCCTCTTCAAAATATCTATACTCAGATTCTTTTTTACTAAGTTCTTCTGTAGTCTCAATATTTCGTTTTGAATATTCCTTCAGGTAGTACCCATGGTCATCTGAAGTGTGGGATAAAAGTGATCCAAATTCATTATTATTTCTGATGTGAGTCTATCTGAAAATGAACGAATGCCAGATTTAACAACCTGTGTTTCTTGAAAGCAGTCTCCCCGTCCAGTGCAAGATCGATTCTTGAAAAAGCTATTATGCATTGGAAAAAGCGAAATCTTCCCACTTTTCTGTCTTTCTTCTATCCGGTTCTCAATCCACAAATCCAACCCATTCTAATTCTTGGCACCATTTACTTAGGATTGTGTGTGACTTCTCGCTGCTCCCCCTTCAGGTCTAAATCTATCTTTTTCAGTTCCATCACGCATTGAAGTCGACTATATAGAAAGGGAACGATCACTCACATTATATATTGTGTTAAACATGGATCTCCCGGCATACCGCCAGCCACGGGAGGGGACATAACTGTAGCTAAAATGAGTTCAAGAATATTCAGCGTACACGTAAACAGGATATATCTCCTTGCCTTTCCTTCCACGTCTAGAACAATGAATAAGCGATTGCTTTAAAAATTGCACGTCTCTTAACCTTATCCCTCTTCCCCTCACGTCCACGGACAAACCTTACCAAATGTGTCTCAAAGGTACCATCTAAGATCAAGGATGATAGAGATTTAAAAAAAAACAAAAGAAAAAAAAGGGGGCGCTGGGAACAGGAACCCCTGGACAAGTGGGAAAGGGAGGGACGAGTGGAGAAAACAGAGCAAAAAGAAGAAAAAAAAACTACTCCAAACAGACCAGTTAAACACAACTTTCTAAGAACTTTATAGGTTCCTTTCTAGAGATGAGCGAGCACTAAAATGCTCGAGTGCACGAGGTTCCAGATGCTCGAGTGCTCGTATCGAATAACGAGCCCCATTGAGTCATTGGGAGACTTCGAGCATTTTCACTGAAGAACACATGAAAGAACACAGTGAAGAAACATTGCAGATGTTCCGCACATCTGTAACTTATCCGAAGACACGAGCGCCGAACTGGGTTCTTCACAATAGTATATGAAGAACCAAATATGTGTGACGAACACTTTGCAGATTGTTTCCTACCTATATTGTGAAGAACACCGTCTTCAGATAACAAATAAAAACAAAGGGGCGCTAGGAGAACAGGAAACCCCCTGGAACAAGGGAAAGGGAGGGTACGAGTGAGAAAACAGAGCCAAAAAAGAAGAAAAAAAAATTCTACTCCCAAACCAGACCATAAACCAACTTTTCTAAGAACTTATAGGAGTCCTTTTAGAGATGAGCGAGCACTAAAAGGACGAGGTGCTCGTTTGACCGATGCCGAGTGTGTATCGGAATAAACGCGCCCCATTGAAGGTTCATGGGGAGGAACCGAGCATTTTTCACTGAAAGAACACATTGAAAGAACACAGTGAAGAAAACATTGCAGGATGTTCCGCACATCTGCTAACTATCCGAAGACACGAGCGCGAACTGTGTTCTTCACAGAGTTATGAAGAACCAAATAGGTGTGAAGAACACTTTGCAGATGTTCCATACCTACTATGGGGAAGAACACCGTCTTCAGATAAGTTATGCAGATTTCGGAAACATCGCATCTTTTCGTCACTGTGTTTCTTCACTTAAAGATCCTGGTTCACGTTTTAATTGTATTCTTCACTGTTCTTCACTGTGTTTCTTAAGTTAAAGTTGTGTTATTGGAGCAGGCGAAATACTCGTCGAGAACTAAGCCGGTTCGGTACGGCTAATAATTGAACGCGCATCAAGCTTGGACGGTATACTCGCTATCTCAAGTCCTTCCTTCTACTCCTTCTGCAAACCTGACACACTTGATAGTTTCTCGCTGGCTCTGTTCTCCAAAATCCATCATTTTCCTTACCTCTTATATACACTTTCAACTTTGGAATTTCGGCCTTCCAATACTTTAATGACCCCTCTATTTCATTAATGTCTCCAGGTATTACCAACCTTTCCTTTTACGTTCATGGAACATCTTCCCTCCAGGCCTGTATTTCATCACTCAAAACCACCCCCTGTACTAAGTTGCTATATTTCTTTAACAGATATCCAAAGCCTTTGTATTTTGTCTATCCGTTTCTGAGGTGTCTAGTCTTTAATTGTCCCTCCTGTTCTTCCCTTCCCTCCACATTCTCTTCTTTAGTGAGTGCCTGGCTGTACACTACTGCTCTTATAGTTTTACATCACTTTTCCTTCATTTTGGAATTTTTCCCCATTGGGGAGTGCTATTGCCGCCGAGGAGACTGATTAACGCCCTTTCTTTTGTGTGCTGGTATGTTCTTGAAGTATTGGCACATGTCATCATCTGACCAATAGATAACAAGATCAGAGAGATACATATGCAATTCCTTCAAATGCCTGGATCTCATAAGATACTATTGTACTACTCATCAGATTCTTAACATACTCAATGTGTATTATATGTTCTCTGACTTCAGCCGTATGTTAATATAACATACAAACTCAAGGCAGGATCATCAACAAACCATAAGATATCCAGCGCACATGTGTAATATTACTCTCTTGTGATTACCATAACATAAACAGCCTACTAATTCATATATAGAGTTTCTTTCGAATCGCTGATGTACTTACGCCAAGTAGACAAAATGCATTACAGCGTACCGATGTAGTGTTTAAAATGCAAAAAGTGCACCACAATGTAGTATAAAATGCATACAGTGGCTGCAATGTAGTATAAATGCAGACAGTGTGCCGCCATGTAGTATAAAATGATACAGCAGACCGAAATGTAGGATAAAATAGATTAAAGTTGTAACGCCATGATTGTTAAAATTATAACAGCGTGCCGAAATGTAGTATTAACATGCCATACAGCTACCGCCATGTGGTATGAAAATGACGTTAAGCGTAAGCCATGTAGTATATAAAAGGCATACAGCGTGCTGCCATGTCAGGTAAACTATATAAGAAATAAAATTGTTATGGCGGCAGAAGCCCAATAAAAAAAAAAAAAAAAAAAAAAAAAAAAAAAAAAAAAAAAAAAAAAAAAAAAAAAAAAAAAAAAAAAAAAAAAAAAAAAAAAAAAAAAAAAAAATCAACCCTATATATACAGATTATAACATACAGCATATCCTACAAACATACAGTTTATACAATATTACACACACACACTGAGATACATACAGCAAATACCTAATTATAACAGTACATACAGCAAATATACAACACATACATGACCATATATATATATATATATCTATATATATATACATCTTTACATAAAATACAATATGACTACTTACATACATACATATAAATAGAAGTTAACTTACGTATTTCTTCTTTTATCCAATCTTGGCAGGTCGGCACTTGTCTCCGGCGTGGGGGGCTGGGGGGGTGGGCATGGGCTACCGGACCCAGGGGGGGGGGCTGAGCCGGATGAGGGGGGGAATCGGAGCCGGAGGAGGGAGGGAAACGGAGCCGGGGGAGGGGGGGAATCGGAGCTGGAGGAGGAGAACGGAGCCGGGGGAGGGGGGAGATGTGCCTGCTGGAGGGCGGGGGAATGTGCAGCCCAGAGGGGAGCAATGCCGCCCTGTCCAGCAGGAGCACGCCGCTGAGGAAAAAAATCTCAACGCCTCTGGCAGCTGCGCCCATTACTATAGGCTACGACCAAGCCCTCCTCGTTCACTGTGCCTCTCTAGATGTTGTGAAGCCACAGGCGTCGACCTCAGTTATCAGAGGTAGCGTCCATCCTCCATAGCACTGCAGAGACAGCAGCCCAGGACTTGGGGTCATTCTCAGCATTCTCGGAATGGAGCAGACAATCCTGTCTATCCGGGACGATTCTACATGGAAAGTATACTGAACCGCAGAACCTCCTTACCCTTTTTTCAGCTTGAAGTGTGTAGTCTGAAGACAAGAATCTTTTAAATTCTGGTTCTTATATCAAGCACATACACAGAAAACACATCAATGTACATATGCTGTATAAAACCCACTACAAAAGGCCATCTAGTGGAGAAAAGTGAGATCACTCCCTAATATTTTTTATTAGAAATGCTGATTTTAGGAAAACTTATTGATAAGTACATAGATAGATAGATGAAGACAGACAGACAGATGATATGTTGAACGATCTAGAAAACCTTATAGTTAGAAGGTAAAATGCAGATTATCACACACACCCATGGGGTGATTTTCATGGTTGAAGTAATTTTTGGTTGTGATTTTAGTGACTTTTGGGCACAGTAGTTTGCTTGTGCAATTCTTGTGCCTTTTTCCAGAGTTCGCCCTGTAGCAGTTTCCGGGTTTGCGCTAATTTGCCTTGTATTCTCCTGCTTCAGTGTTTGCCCCTGATCCAAACATGTTTGTACCAAATAATTTTGCAAAACACTTCAGCATGGCCATGCGCGTAGGAAAGACAAGTTGCCGCTCAAATTTGCAACCCAGAATTCACAGGAGACAAAGGAGGCACAACAAAATACCATTAGAGGCACAAAGAGAGACCTGGGAAAAAAAATCTCTGTCATCTCCATATAATTAGTGCACAGTACTGACTCTTGTGGTGGACTAATAGGATTGCTTCATTCCGCTTTAGCTTTTTGTCTGGACATAAAGGGCTGTGCATCTATAAAAAACTGATAGTTATAATACAAAATGCAGATCATCACACACGTAATGTGGGAGAATTTATTAGCCGTTTTAAGGAAATAATCACAATTACTGCACAGTGTCTGGCACTTTTAAAATATATGGAACATCCCCGCTGAATGTCAGTTTTTATCAAACCTATGCCAGGTCAGACATGCGGGTAGTTACCGGCAGAAACGTGTGCGGAAGCAGTTACATTATGAGGTCCGGGCATCATGATGTATCCACCGTGCAGCGGGGGCGGGGCTTATCATATGCCGGCGACATGAACCACAAGGCTATGGGAAAATCTGCCCCAATATCGTAGTCAGCAGGGGGGTTGGGGGGGAGGCGCTGACATCTCACGTGATATTATACAGTGACATTGTGTGGGATAAGGGATTGCTCCATTCCGCTTTTCTTTTGGTCTTAAAAATAAATCAATTGGGCGAATTGTTTATTAGTATATTAGAATGGGACAGGACACACGTGTAATGTAATGTACAGCCGGCACATACTAAACGTCCAGAACCTGGATCACACATAGGTTTGTCTATTATTAATTATAACGTTTATATCAGAATCTTCTTAAAGGGGTGTTCACTTCAGGCAAATATTTGAGGTGGTTTATGTAAGGAAAAGTTATCCAGTTTTCAATAGACTTTCTGTATCAATTCCCACAGATTTCTAGATCCCGCTTTGCTGTATTCATAGAAGCTTCTATGTTACTTCTAGTGGATAGACAATCTGTCATGTGAGTGATGGAGGTGCAGGTGCATGAAACCATACTATCACAGAGATAGTACTATCACAGACGGCTGTGCACCTGCACCTCCATCACAATTACATGGACAGAGTTCTATCTACTATAAGTAAAAATAGACCTTATAGCAGGGACAGCAAGCAGAGAGGAGATCTAGAAAACCGTGAGAATTGATAGAAAGTATATTGGAACAATGGATATCTTTTTCTTACACAAACAAATATAAAAAAAAATATTTTCTGAAAAATAATCATCTATCATCAGGGAATATGACCCCAACTACTGATGAAGGGGGAGGATCACCAGTCATTGCATACATGAACCCTAGGGGGTCTGATTGCCTTACCGTACGCTGTACTCCTACTGTATTGCAGTATAGGGTAAATATACTGCAGGTCTGGGGCAGAACATTACAGATCATGTGCAGGAGACAGCCTGGGAGTCTCTCATGACAATGGTTCTACCCCAACGACTCACGTGGGGTGACAATCCATAATTGCATGCCACCATCGGGGGTGTTGCTTCACACTTGGTATGTGAGGAGGTATCAGCCACGAGCCGTATTTCAACAATTTCTGGGGGAAAGACAGGTACAGTCCCTTAACCCCTCAATGACCACAGAACATAGTTTGTACAGTAGATATGAGAGCTCTTGTTCTATGGTGCGTCTAGGGGGACCAGGTTCTATGGATCAAAGTCTCTCTCTTTAGAAGACAGTAATCATGTGATTATTCTTTAAACAGTCTATGGGAGTAAATACAGCTCCGCCTTACAGGAACATAGAGGGGACACTCCAGATCCATGTCCAGGTGTTTAGGAGGCCGGACAAAATATTTGCAAGTTTAGATTTTCCATATATTGATATTTTTATCACTTATGATGGTTTCTTTTCTGTTTCCTAATCTGCCTCTGCCTGTATTTGTAGGGCCGTTCTATGTTTGTGTGCAGGGCAAATCTCAAAATATCCCTCCCCTGAGGTATAAAATTAATACAATGCGCCCTGATTTAAGCATAAAGAGCCCCCCCCCCCACATATAAAAAATATAAAAACCTCATTTATGTATGAATTTTGTGTATGTAGTACTATACCCACTATGTTACCGTAGACATGCTACCCCAAATAAATGTACATACAGTGCCCCCCCTTTAAGTAAAATGTACAGTATTCCCAAATTATAATATTGTGCATTTGTAGTTAATTATCATAATAGCATTTGACCGATGTACTTACCTGAACAAAAGCTTAGTACATAAATACAGCAATCGTATGGGTCCGATACGTACTAGAACCAAGCTTCTTACAGAAACACAGAACCAAAGGACCAATTCCCGGTCCCTATTATACATATTATACAGTATCCCAAAGATTTTACATACACATCGAAGGCCTTCTATGTACATGTATACAGTTACCCCTATAATGAATGACAAACATGCTGTCCCCCCTTTTAAGTCATATCTGTGGCCCCTGTAATAAATATAGAGAGATACTGTACTCTGTATGAGCTCACCTATGGGCCCCCTTATTAGCTATATAATGTGCTCCTTGGATTAGCTATAGATGTACCCCTCTCTATTAGATGTATATAGGTGACTGATTGGAAAGTTCGGTGCAGCGCTGGTAATCTGTGTGCGCTAGTAAAATAAAGGAATTATTATGTGATGTTGCATCTTGTATACAATCATGATCACACACGTATACTATAAGGCATAACCCCTGCTGGAGGAGCTCGCTGGAACCACCAGGGAGAAAAACGAAAGAAATAGAAATAATGATATTACAGTGCCATCTTAAAAAAATTATAAAATACCCACTCCATAGTATCCAGAACACTACCCCACAGTATATAGATTTAACACACTGCCCACCACCCAGGATATAGGGAGCCAGAAACAATGAATCTTCCTTGTATATAGGATCAGGACATGCCCTCCCCAGTAGATAGGGAGCCAGCACACTGCTCCCCAGATATAGGGAGCCAGGCCACTGCCCTCCCCCAGGATATCGGGAGCCAGCACAATGCTCCCTCAGTATCTAGGGAGCAGGACACTGCCCTCCCCAAGTATAAAGGGAGCCAGCCAAGAATCTTCCTAGTATATAGGAGCCAGAAAACACTGCCCTCCCCAGTATATAGGGAGCCAGCGCAATGCTCCCTCAGTTTCTAGGGAGCCAGGACCACTGCCCTCCACCAGTAAAAAAGGAGCCAGCAAGAATGAATCCTTCCATAGTATATAGGAGACAGGACATGCCCCTCCCCCAGTGATATCGGGAGCAGAACACTGCCCCTCAGTATATAGGTGGACAGGACAAAGCCCTCCCCCAGTAGTCTAAAGGGAGCCAGCACAATGAATCCTTCCATAGTATATAGGGAGCCAGGACATTGCCCTCCCCCAGTATATAGGGAGCCAGCACATGCTCCCTCAGTATATAGGAAGCCAGAACACGCCCTCCCCAGTAGTAAAAGGGAGAAGCACAATTAATCCTCCCTGTATTAGGGAGCAGGACACGCCCTCCCCCAGTATATAGGGAGCCAGCACCACTGCTCCCTCCAGTATATAGAGCCGCATGCCACTCTCCCAGTCTAAAGGGAGCCCAGCACAATGAATCCTTCCCTAGGGGTATATAGGGAGCCAGGACAATGCCCTCCCCCAGTATATAGGGGCCAGCACACTGCTCCCTCAAGTAATAAGAAGCCGGGGAAGCTTCGCTCCCCCAGTTTAAGGGAGCCAGCACAAATAATCTCCTAGTATATAGGAGGGACAGACACTGCCTCCCAGTATATAGGGAGGCCAGTGCACCTGCTCCCTCAGGATATAGGGACCCAGGGACACTGCCCTTCCCGTATAAAGGGAGCCGCACAAGAAATCCTTCCTTAGTATATAAGGAGCCCGAACATTGCCATCCCCCAGTATATAGGAGCAGCGACACTGCTCCCTCAGATATAAAGAAGCTGGGACGCTGCCCTCCCCAGTACATAGCGGAGCAGCACACTGCTCCATCAGTATATAGGGAGCCGGACACTGCCCTCCCCCCGGTGTAAAGGGAGCCAGGACACTGCCCTCACCCAGAAATAAAAGAAGCCCGGACACCTGCCCTTCCATAGTATAAGGGAGCAGCACACTGCCCCTCAGTATATAGGGAGCAAGGATTTACTGCCCTCCCCAAGTGTAAAGGGAGCAGGACACTGCCCTTCCCCCAGAATAAAGGGAGCCAGCACAAAGAACATTCCGGATATAGGGAGCCAGGGACCATTCCCCTCCCCCAGTATATAGGGAGCCAGCACCCCACCCCCCCCACTGCTCCTTCAGTATATAAGGAAAGCCGGGACGCTGCCCTCCCCCAGTAATAGGGAGCCAGCACAATTAATCCTTCCCTAGTATATAGGAGACAGGACACTGCCCTCCCACGTATTAGGGAGCCAGCAAATGCTCCCTGAGTATATAGGGAGGCCAGGATACTGCCCTCCCCCAGTATAAAGGGAGCCAGCATAAGAATTCCGTCCCTTAGTATATAGGGAGCCAGGACATTTTCCTCCCCCGTATATAGGGAGCCAGCACACTGTTCCCTCAGATATAAGAAGGCCGGGGACGCTGCCCTCCCACCGTATATAGGGAGCCAAACAATGCTCCCTCCGTATATAGGGAGCCAGGACACTGCCCTACCCCAGTGTAAAGGGAGCAGGACAATGCCCTCCCCAGAATAGGGGAGCCAGGACAATGCCCTCCCCCAGTAATAGGAAGCCAGCACCACTGCCCACCGCACCCTATGATTATCATTTAGGGTGCGCACTAGAGCTGGTCTGAACGGCTGATGATGAGAAGCAGGGAGAAGAGGCGTTAAGGTATGAGCAAACAGAAGGTGAGTCCTTTTTGTTACTGGGGGAAATGGGCGTACGCCCATTGTTCCTTTCACTGGGTTTGTGCCTGGGCTGTTGCTGCCGCACCGGTTGGAAAGAAAGAACGGGGCCTGCTCTATGTGCGTTCATGGTAAGTGTCAGATGTTGCTCCTTCTTAAATGATCTCATATGTCACACATTGAACCACAGGATTTCCATGCCACCAGTATTTCCATACACAGTCTTGGGGGGTATGCTGTCCCCTCCCCGTAATCTCTATGATAATCTCATCATAACATTGTCTCATCTTATAGTCTGTATCTGACCCTCCACAAAACATCAAGATGTGTCTGGCAGTCTGCTGGCGGTGCTTTGATCTCAGTTTATCAGGGTGAGAGATCGGATCTTCAGGATTGTGTGGAGAGAAAATTCTATACAGTGGATCAATCATTCAGTCAGGATTTATAGGAAATAGATCCAGACATGTATCACTAAGAATCTGTCTCTTCTATCCTCAGGATCCTGTGGATGGGTTGTAATTGACCCAATCTCCAGTTTAGATCTCGTGTCCCCGGCGGGAGACAGTCACCCATTCTCATTGTTACAATCCAATACTGGTATAAGCATCAGCTACTTACAATGGTACCAACAGAAAACCAGGAGAACGGCAAAGCCTTCTATCTATGGAGCAAACCAACAGACACACAGCGAGTCCCAGACCGGTTCTCTGGATCTGGATCCGGACGCCTCGTTACTAATTATAAACTGAAAATCAAAGTGACAGAAGAAGAGCAGAGATTATGAATGTCAGCAGGAGACAATATAATTCCTTCACACCGTGATACAGAAGCCGTAACAAAAACCTCCTTCCCCAGTATGTCGATATAATTAAGATTCATGACAAAGTAATAAAGAAGAAGAAACTATCAGAGCGATAGGGGTCAGGTTCCGGTAACATTGTGAGTCATTCATAATAAAAGGTTGCCGCAGATCTTCATGTAATAGACGCCTCAGCAGATAATGTTCCGCTTGTCTTATCTGATGTTCAATCGATTTTGTTCTGACATAGAAGATCAGGGGAAGGTTCATAGCTACTGTACCTCCCAATGACCCATAATAGGATACTTACTATAAATCTCACTGGTTGCTGGTGTGATCTCTATGGGTTGGGTTTGGTTCAGTTCCTGCGTGCAATGGGGAACGATGGCATCTCAGAGGGTAAATCTGAGTTATCACTAACCCAGGACTAGCCAGCGGCTGTCTGCCATTTCGCCATCTCTATAAAATCTTCACAGTGAAAATCTGCTGCATTTCACAAAAAAATGTTAGTTCTCTCAACTGTCAAAAAATGGTTTTCTAGATCTCTGTTGAGTCATGTAACGGGAAGCTCATTCTTTATTCTTGTAGATAAACCCTGGTTCCATGTTCAGGTGATGCTGCACCGCTCATTATATTTACAGAGTGTTATCAGAATACGACTAGCTGTGTACGTTAGCCCCCTTACCCTGTCTGCCCCCACCTTATCCTCACTCCTTCGCGTGTGTGCCTTCCCCGCCCTTTTCTTTCCCCTCTTCACTACCCCGGCCCCCTTTTTCTCCATCCTTCACCCTCAGAAGGCTCCTCCGTCCTCACTAGCCTTTCCTTACACTCGCCTTCAAGTTCCTTCCCCCACACGACTTTAGCATGCAAACTACTCCTCATGTTTTGAGAGTCCCTTATTCTTCTTCCTCTCACAACCATTCCCTTCCTCTTTCGCTCAATCGGTGTCAGATTGACGCTTTTCTCTTCGCTTCTTTCTTGCCTTCCCTTTTAGATCGCTATCATTCTTTCTTTCCTTTTTTTTATTTCACTAGAGCCCCTATTCCTAATCCAAGTTTGCCAGACCCCTTTCTTACCTCCCTCTTCCTTTTCTCGTCCTTTCTTTTTCCCGATTCCTTTTTTCAGACTTTATCGCCCCCTCCCTCATCCCCTCCATTGCTTCTTTAGCAGTAGCTGTGTTTGCTTACGGACGGCACTGTTGTGGGACATTCACATGACATGAACAGGTGTGACAATCCCCCATGACCAGGCACATTGTGACATCACATACCATGCACTGTGTGACAGCACATGACCATGCACCTGTGCTGACCTCACATGACCAGGCACCTGGGTGATATCACATGACCATGACCGGGTTGAGAAAACATCTGACACCTGACAATGAAGACGTCACATAGAGGCAGGCCCGTTTCTTCCAACAGGTGCGGCAGGCAACAGCCCCAGGCACAACCCAGTGAAAGGAACAAGGGGCGTAAGCCCATTTCCCCCAGTAAAAAAAAGGACTCACCTTCTGTTGCTCACCTTAACTCCTCTTCTCCCTGCTTCTATCATCAGCCGTATCACGATCCAGCTCTGTGCGCACCCTATGATATCATAGGGTGCGGGGGGCAGTGTGCTGGCTTCCTATATACTGGGGGAGGGCATTGTCCTGGCTCCCCTTATTCTGGGGGAGGGCAGTGTCCTGGCTCCCTTTACACTGGGGTAGGGCAGTGTCCTGGCTCCCTATATACTGAGGGAGCAGTGTGTTGGCTCCCTATATACGGTGGGAGGGCAGCGTCCCGGCTTCTTATATACTGAGGGAACAGTGTGCTGGCTCCCTATATACTGGGGGAGGGAAATGTCCTGGCTCCTGGGGGAGGGAAATGTCCTGGCTCCCTATATACTAGGGAAGGATTCATTATGCTGGCTCCCTTTATACTGGGGGAGGGCAGTATCCTGGCTCCCTATATACTCAGGGAGCAGTGTGCTGGCTCCCTATATACTGTGGGAGGGCAGTGTCCTGTCTCCTATATACTAGGGAAGGATTAATTGTGCTGGCTCCCTATATACTGGGGGAGGGCAGCGTCCCGGCTTCTTATATACTGAAGGAGCAGTGTGCTGGCTCCCTATATACTGGGGGAGGGAAATGTCCTGGCTCCCTATATACTAGGGAAGGATTCTTTGTGCTGGCTCCCTTTATTCTGGGGGAAGGGCAGTGTCCTGGCTCCCTTTACACTTGGGGAGGGCAGTATCCTGGCTCCCTATATACTGAGGGAGCAGTGTGCTGGCTCCCTATATACTATGGAAGGGCAGTGTCCTGGCTTCTTTTATTCTGGGGGAGGGCAGTGTCCTGGCTCCCTTTACACCGGGGGAGGGCAGTGTCCTGGCTCCCTATATACTGATGGAGCAGTGTGCTGGCTCCCTATGTACTGGGGGAGGGCAGCGTCCCAGCTTCTTATATACTGAGGGAGCAGTGTGCTGGCTCCCTATATACTGGGGGATGGCAATGTTCTGGCTCCCTATATCTAAGAAGGTTCTTGTGCGGCTCCCTTTATACTGGGGGACGGGCTAGTGTCCCTGGCTCCCTATATCACTGATGGAGCAGGTGCTTGGCCTCCCTATATACTGTGGAGGCATGTCTGTCCCTCCTATATATCCTAGGGAGATTATTTGTGCTGGCTCCCTATAAACTGGGGGAGCGGAAGCGTTCCCGGCTTCTTATTACTTGAGGGAGCAGTGTGCTGGCCCCTATATACTGGGAGGCAGTGTCTGTCCCTCCTATATACTAGGAGATTATTTGTGCTGGCTCCGTTTAATACTGGGGGAGCGAAGCTGTCCCTGGGCTTCCCTATATACTGAGGGAGCAGTGTGCTGGCTCCCTATATACTGGGGGAGGGCAGTGTCCTGGCTCCCTATATACTAGGGAAGGATTAATTGTGCTGGCTCCCTTTATACTGGGGGAGGGCAGTGTTCTGGCTTCCTATATACTGAGGGAGCAGTGTGCTGGCTCCCTATATACTGGGGGAGGGCAGTGTGCTGGCTCCCTATATACTGGGGGAGGGCAGTGTCCTGGCTCCTATATACTAGGGAAGGATTCATTCTGCTGGCTCCTTTTATACTGGTGGAGGGCAGTGTCCTGGCTCCCTATATACTGAGGGAGCAGTGCGCTGGCTCCCTATATACTGGGGGAGGGCAGTGTTCTGGCTCCTATATACTAGGGAAGGATTCATTGTGCTGGCTCCCTTTATACTGGGGGAGGGCAGTGGGAGCAGTGTGCTGGCTCCCTATATACTGGGGGAGGGCAGTGTCCTGACTCCCTATATACAAGGGAAGGATTCATTGTTCTGGCTCCCTATATACTGGGTGGGGCAGTGTGTTAAATACCTATATACTGGGGGTAGTGTGCTGGATAACTATGGAGTGGGTATTTTATAATTTTTTTAAGATGGCACTGTAAATATTCATTATTTCTATTCTTTCGTTTTTCTCCCTGTGGTTACCAGCGCAGCTCCCATCCAGCAGGGGTTATGCCTTAGTAGTATACAGTGTGTGATCAATGATATGTATACAGATGCAACATCACATAATAATTCCTTTATTTATATAGCGCACACAGATTACGCAGCGCTGCACAGAACTTTCCAAATCAGTCACATATATACATCTAATAGAGAGGGGTACAGTATATAGCTAATACAGGGAGCACATTATATAGCTAATAGAGGGGGCATAGGATATAGCTAATACAGGGAGTACAGTATCTCTCTATATTTATTACAGGGGCCACAGTATGACTTAAAAGGGGGGACAGCATGTTTTCATTCATTATAGGGGTACTGTATACATGTACATTAGAGGGCTCTATGTGTATGTAAAATCATTTGGGATACTGTATATATGTATATAGGGACCGGGAATTGGTCCTGGTTCTGTGTTTCTGTAAGAAGCTTGGTTCTAGTACTGTATCGGACTCCATACTAGTGCTGTATTTATGTACTAAGCTTTGTTCAGGTGAAGTACATATGTAAATTGCTATTATGATAATTAACTACAGGCACAATATTATAATTTGGTAGATACTGTACATTTTAATTAAAGGGGGGGCACTGTATGTTACAATTTATTTGGGGTAGCAATGTCTACGGTAACATAGTGGTATAGTACGACATACACAATAATTCATACATAAATGAGTGTTTTTAATATTTTTATATGTGGGGGGGGGGGCTCTTTATGCTTAAAATCAGGGCGCATTGTATATATTTTAATAACCTCAGGGGAGGGGATATTTTGAGATTTGCCCTGCACAACAAACATAGAAACTGCCCTACATACAGGCAGGAGGCAGATTAGGAAACAGAAAAGAAAACATACAATAAGTGATTAAAAATATCAATATATGGAATAATCTAAACTTGCAAATATTTTGTCCCGGCCTCCTAAAACACATGGACATGGAGCTGGGAGTAGTCCCCTCTATGTTCCTGTATAGGCGGAGCTGTATTTACTCCCATAGACTGTTAAAGAATAATCACATGATTACTGTCTTCTAAGAGAGAGAGACTGTGATCCATAGAAACATTTAGTCCACTAGGACGCACCATAGAACAAGAGCTCTTAATATCTACTGTACAAAGATGTATCTGTGGTCATTGAGGGGTTAAGGGACTGTACATGTCTTTCCCCCAAAGAAATTGTTGAAGACGGCTCGTGGGCTGAGACCTCCTCACATACCAAGTGTGAAGCAAACACCCACAGATGGTGGACATGCATGATGGATTGTCACCCCCCGTGAGGTCTTTGGGGTAGAACCATTGTCATGAGAGACTCCCAGGCTTGTCTCTGCACATGATCTGTAATGTTCTGCCCCAGACCTGCAGTATATTTACCCTATACTGCAATACAGTAGTAGTACAGCGTACGGTAAGAGCAATCAGACCCCCTAGGGTTCATGTATGCAATGACTGGTGACTCCTCCCCTTCCATTCAGTAGTTGGGGTCATATTCCCTGATGATAGATGATTATTTTTCAGAAAATATTTTATATTGTTTGTGTAAGAAAAAGATATCCAATTTTCCAATATACTTTCTGTATCAATTCCTCACGGTTTTCTAGATCTCTGCTTGCTGTCCTGCTATAAAGGCTTCTATTTTTACTTATAGTAGATAGAAATCTGTCCATGTAATGTGATGGAGGTGCAGGTGCACGAGCCGTCTGTGATAGTACTATCTCTGTGATAGTAATGGTTCATGCACCTGCACCTCCATCACATCACATGGACAGATTTCTATCCACTAGAAGTAAACATAGAAGCTTTCTATAGAATGACAGCAAGCAGGGATCTAGAAATCTGTGAGGAATTGATACAGAAAGTATATTGGAAAACTGGATAACTTTTCCTTACATAAACCACATCAAATATTTGCTGAAAGTGGACAACCCCTTTAAGGAAGATTCTGATATAAACATATAATATAAATATAGACAACCTATGGGTGATACAGTTATACTGGACAGTTTAGTAATGTGCCAGGCTGTACATTACATTACAACGTGTGTCTGTCCATTCTAATATACTATAAACAGATTCGCCCAAATTGATTTATTTTAATAAAAGACACAAAAGAAAAGCGGAATGGAGCAATCCCTTATCCCACCACAAGATGTCACTGTATAATATCACGTGAGATGTCACCTCCTGCTGACTACGGATATTGGGGCAGATTTCCCATAGGCTTGTGATTCATGCGCCGGCATATGATAAAGCCCCGCCCCCCGCTGCTACGGTGGATACATCATGAGGCCCGGACCTCATAATGTAACTGCTGCCCACACGTTTCTGCCGGCTAAACTACACCATGTCTGACCTGGCATAGGTTTGAATAAAAACTTGAAAACATTCAGCGGTGAATGTTCACATATTTTTTAAAAAGTGCGCAGACACTGTGCAGTAAATTGTGATTATTTCTTAAAACTGGCTAATAAATCTCCCACATTACGTGTGTGATGATCTGCATTTTGTATTATACTATCAGTTTTTTATAGATGCACAGGAGCCTTTATGTCCAAGACAAAAAGCTAAAGCGGAATGAAGCAATCTCTTATTCCACCACAAGATGTCAGTACTGTGCAATATTATATGGGAGATGAGAGATTTTTTTCCCAGGTCTCTCTTTGTGCCTCTAATGGATATTTGTTGTGCCTCCTTTGTCTCTGTGAATGCTGGGGTGCAAATTTGAGCGCAACATTGTCTTTCCTACGCATGGCCAGGACTGAAGTGTTTTTGCAAAATTATTTGGTACAAATCAATGTTGGATCAGGGGCAAACATCTGGAAGCAATCCCTTATCCCACCACAAGATGTCACTGTATAATATCACGTGACATGTGCCGTCACCTCCTGCTGACTACGGATATTGGGGCAGATTTCCCATAGGCTTGTGATCCATGCGCCGGCGTATGATAAAGCCCCGCCCCCGCTGTTACGGTGGATACATCATGAGGCTTAGACCGTCCGTCCTGGCATAGGTTTGAATAAAAACTTGAAAACATTCAGCGGTGAATGTTCACAGATTTTTAAAAAGTGCGCAGCCACTGTGCAGTAAATTGTGATTATTTCTTAAAACTGGCTAATAAATCTCCCCCATTACGTGTGGGATGATCTGCATTTTGTATTATACTATCAGTTTTTATCTATACACAGAAGCCTTTATGTCCGAGACAAAAAGCTAAAGCGGAAGGAAGCAATCTCTTATTCCACCACAAGATGTCAGTCCTGTACAATATTATATGGGAGATGAGAGATTTTTTCCCAGGTCTCTCTTTGTGCCTCTGATGGATAGTTTTGTCTGTGTGAATGCTGGGGTGCAAATTTGAGCGCAACATTGTCTTTCCTACGCATGGCCAGGACTGAAGTGTTTTTGCACAATTATTTGGTACAAATCAATGTTGGATCAGGGGCAAACATCTGGAAGCAGGAGAAATACAAAGGCAAATTAGGCGCAAACCAGAAAACTGCTACACGGCGAACTCCGGCACTGCTGGAAAAAGCCGCAAGAAATTGCTCAAGCAAAATAATGTGCCCGAAAGTCACTAAGATACAACCAAAAAACAGCTTCAGACTATGATAAATCTACCCCATTGTGTGTGTGATCATCTGCATTTTACATTATGCTATAAAGCAGTGGTTCTCAACCTTTCTAATGCTGTGACCCCGCAATACAGTTCCACATGCTGTGGTGACCCCAAACCATGCAACTCGCAGTAAAAACACAGTAAAATTTCGGCACCGATGGCTTTAGGCGACCCCCGGATTTGGTCGTTTCACCCCCGCTGGGGTCCCGACCCACAGGTTGAGAGCCACTGCTATAAAGTTTTCTAGATAACTCAACATATCATCTGTCTGTCTCTCTATCTACCTTGTTTCCCCGAAAATAAGACAGCATCTTATATAAATTTTTGCTCCTAAAGCTCTAGGTCTTATTTTCAGGGGACATCTTATTGTTCCATAAACAAGAATTTACATTTATTGGTGAACAAAAAATCAACTTCTCAAACATCCTTATAACTCTCCAAACTCTGAACTATTGGCCCCAGTCTCTCCGGTTTAGCAATAGCACTTTCCATGTAGCTGCTTGTAGCGCATTTGTTCACCCATGTCAAAACCTATAAAAGATCTACTAATACTATTGTACGGCTTGGGGGGAGATGTAGCAATGACTGCCGCTAGGTCTTATTTTCAGGGGAGGCCTTATATTGCTAAGATTGAACAAAATTAGTACTAGATTTTATTTTCGGGGGATATCCTATTTTAGGGGAAACCGGGTATGTACTTATCAAATAAGTTTCCTAACAACAACATTTCTAATCAAAAATATTAGGAAGTGATCTCATTTTTCTCCCCTAGATGGCACTTTTGTAGTGGTTGTATACAGCAGATGTACATTGATGTGTTTCTGTGTATTGTGCTTGATATAAGGAACCAGAATAGTAAAAGATTCTTTGTCTTCAAGACTACAATCACTTCCATGTAGAACAGAAGGGTGAGGAGGTCTGAGGTTCAGTATACTTTCCATGTAGAAGCGGTCCGGATAGACAAGGATTGTCTGCTCCATTCCTGAGAATGCTTAGAGAAGGACCCCAAATGTCCTGGACTGCTGGTCTCTGCAGTGCTATGGAGGATGGACACTACCTCTAGATAAGCTGAGGTCGAGCTCCTGTGGCATTCACAGAGTTATAGAAGAGGCACAGTGAACGAGGAGGGCTTGGGCAGTAGCCTATAGTCAGGGGCGCAGCTGCCATGAGGCGAGTTGAGATTTTTGCCTCAGGCGGCGTGCCTCCTGCTGGACAAGGGGGCGGCATTGGGCTCCCGCTGGGCTGCACATTCCCCCGCCCTCCAGCAGGCACATCTCCCCCCTCCCCCGGCTCCGATTCCCTCCCTCCTCCGGCTCCGATTCCCCCTCCCCCGGCTCCGATTCCCCCCCTCATCCGGCTCAGCCCCCCACCCCCCATGCCCACCCCCCAGCCCCCCACGCCGGAGGACAATGCCGAACCTGCCAAGATGATAAAAGAAGAAATAAGTAAGTTAACTTCTATGTATATGTATGTATGTATGTATATGTGTATTTATGTAAAGATGTATATATATATTTATATGGTACATGTATGTGTGTGTGTATATTTGCTGTATGTACTGTTTATATATGTGTATTTGCTGTATGTATACTCAGTGTGTGTGTGTAGATATTGTATAAACTGTATGTGTGTATATATATGCTGTATGTATATATATGTATATATATGGTGATATTTATTAGGGCTTCTGCGCCATAACAATTTTATTTTTTATATAGTTACATTACATGGCAGCACGCTGTATGCATTTTATACTACATGGCTGTACGCTGTATGCATTTTATACCACATGGCGGTATGCTGTATGCATTTTATACTACATGGCGGCACGCTGTTTATATTTTACAATACATGGCGGTACACTTTATCTATTTTATACTACATGGCGGCATGCTGTATTCATTTTATACTACATGGCGGCACACTGTATGCATTTTATACTACATGGCAGCACACTGTATGCATTTTATACTACATGGTGGTGCACTGTTTGCATTTTACACTACATGGCGGTACGCTGTATGCATTTTGTACTACGTGGCGTAGTACATCAGCGGATTCGAAAGAACTCTATATATGAATTATTAGGCTGTTTATGTTATGGTATCACAAGAGAGTAATATATACACATGTGCTGGATATCTTATGGTTTGTTGATGATCCTGCCTTGAGTTTGTATGTTATATGAAAATAACTGCTGAAGTCAGAGAAACCATATAATACACATTGGAGTATGTTAGAGAATCTGATGAGTAGTACATAAGTATCTTAGAGATCCAGGCATTTGGAAGGAAATTGCATATGTATCTCTCTGATATTGTTATCTATTGGTCAGATGATGACAAGTGGTGCCAATATGCAGAAACATACCAGCACACAAAAAGAAGGGCGTTAATCAGGCTCCTCGGCGGCAATAGCAAGCTCCCCAATGGGGAAAAATTCCAAAAATGAAGGAAAAAGTGATGGTAAAACTATAGAGAAGTAGTGTACAGCAACAGGCACTTCAGATAAAGAAGAGAATGTGGAGGGAAGGGAAGAACAGGAGGGACAATTGAAAGAACTAGAAACCTCAGAAACTGGACTAGACAAAATACTAAAGGCTTTGGATATCTGTAATAGAAATATAGCAGACTTAGTAACAGAGGGGGGTGGTTTGAGTGATGAAATAAGAGGCCTGAGGGAAGATGTTCATAACGTAAAGGAAAGGTTGGGTAATACTGAGAGACAAGTTAATGAAATAGAGGGGTCATTAAAAGTATTGAAGGCGGAAATCCAACAGTTGAAAGTGGATAATAAAGAGGTAAAAGGAAAATTGATGGATTTTGGAGAACAGAGCCAGGCGAGGAAATATCAAGTGTGTCAGGTTTGCAGAAGGAGTAGAAGGAAAGGACTTGAGATGAGCGAGTATACTCGTCCAAGCTTGATGCTCGTTCAAGTATTAGCGTACTCGAAACGGCTAGTTGCTCGGACGAGTATTTCGCCTGCTCAATAACAAACTTTAACTTAAGGAAACACAGTGAAGAACAGTGAAGAATACAATTAAAACAGTGAACACAGGATCATTTAAGTGAAGAACACAGTGAAGAAAAGATTGCAGATGTTCCGAACATCTGCTAACTTATCTGAAGACGGTGTTCTTCACAATAGTAGGTATGGAAACATCTGCAAAGTGTTCTTCACACATATTGTTCTTCATATACTATTGTGAAGAACACAGTTCGGCGCTCGTGTCTTCGGATAATGTTAGCAGATGTGCGGAAACATATGCAATGGTTCTTCACGTGTTCTTCAATGTGTTCTTTCAGTGAAAAATGCTGAGTCTCCCAATGACTTCAATGGGGCTCGTTATTCGATACGAGCACTCGAGCATCGGGAAAAACGAGACTCGAGCATTTTAGTGGTCGCTCATCTCTAGAAAGGCCCCTATAAAGTTCTTAGAAGTTGGTTTGTATGGGCTGGTTGGGAGTAGATTTTTTTTCTTTCTTTTTGGCTCTGTTTTCGCACCCTCGTACTCTTTCCTGTCCAAGGGGTTTCCTGTTCTCCTAGCGCCCCCTTTTTTTTTATTTGTTATCTGAAGACGGTGTTCTTCACAATAGTAGGTATGGAAACATCTGCAAAGTGTTCTTCACACATATTGTTCTTCATATACTATTGTGAAGAACACAGTTCGGCGCTCGTGTCTTCGGATAAGTTAGCAGATGTGCGGAACATCTGCAATGTGTTCTTCACTGTGTTCTTTCAATGTGTTCTTTCAGTGAAAAATGCTCGAGTCTCCCAATGACTTCAATGGGGCTCGTTATTCGATACGAGCACTCGAGCATCGGGAAAACGAGCACTCGAGCATTTTAGTGCTCGCTCATCTCTAGAAAGGACCCTATAAAGTTCTTAGAAAGTTGGTTTATGGGCTGGTTGGGAGTAGAATTTTTTTTTCTTCTTTTTGGCTCTGTTTCTCCACTCGTACCCTCCCTTTCCCTTGTCCAGGGGTTCCTGTTCTCCTAGCGCCCCCTTTTTTTTATTATTGTACTGAAGACGGTTTCTTCACATAGTAGGTATGGAACATATGCAAAGTGTTCTCACACATATTGTTCTTCATATACTATTGTGAAGAACACAGTTCGGCGCTCGTGTCTTCGGATAAGTTAGCAGAGTGCGGAACATCTGCAATGTTTCTCACTGTGTTCTTTCAATGTGTTCTTTTCAGTGAAAAATGCTCGAGTCTCCCAGATTCAATGGGGCTCGTATATCGATACGAGCACTCGAGACGGAGAGGGAAAACGAGCACTCGAGCATTTTAGTGCTCGTCTCATCTCTAGAAAGGACCCTATAAAGTCTCAAAGTGGTTTATGGGCTGGTTGGGAGTAGAGTTTTTTTTCTTCTTTTGGCTCTGTTCTCCACTCGTACCCTCCCTTTCCCTTGTCCAGGGGTTCCTGTTCTCCTAGCGCCCCCTTTTTTTTCTTTTGTTTTTTTTTACTCTCTATCATCCTTATATCTTAGATGGTTACCTTTGAAAGACACATTAGGTAAAGGTTGTGTCGTGGAACGTGAGGGGAATGAGGGATAAGGTTAAGAGACGGGCAATTTTTAAAGCAATCGCTTATTCATTGTTCTAGACAGTGGAAGGAAAGGCAAGGGAGATATATCCTGTTACAGTGTAAGCTGAATATTCTTGAACTCATTTTAGCTACAGTATATGTCCCCTCCCTTGGTCTGGCGGTATGCCGGGAGATCCATGAGTTAACACAAGATAATAATGTGAGTGATCTTCCCTTTCTATATATAGTCGACTTCAATGCAGTGATGGAACTGAAAAAAGATAGATTTAGACCTGAAGGGGGAGCGAGCGAGAAAGAATCACACACAAGTCTAAGTAAATGGTGCCAAGAATTAGAATGGTTGGATTTGTGGAGGTTGAGAAACCCAGAAAAGTGGGAAGATTTCGTCTTTTTCCAAATCGCATAATAGCTTTTCAAGAATAGATCTTGCACTGGGGAGTGGGAGACTGCTTCAAGAAACACAGGTTGTTAAATATGGCATTCGTTCATTTTCAGATAGACTCACATCAGGAAATAATAAATGAATTTGGGATCACGTTATCCAACACTTCAGATGAAATGGGTAATACCTGAAGGAATATTCAAAAGAAATATTGAGACTAAAGAAAGAATTTAGTAAAAAAGAATCTGAGTTGAGATATTTGGAAGAGGAAAAAATGGCGCAATATGGGTTGGCTCCTACCGAAAGTAATAAACAGACACGGGAGCAATCAAGGAAGGAATATGAATCACACATTCTTAAAAAAGTATATAGTTCTTCTAAAATCTGCAAGAATAGGTGGTTCGCTGAAGGAGAGAAACCAAGTAGATTACTGGCAAATCTGGTGAAAGAGAAGGGGAACGATACACATATAGCAGCGATAAAGAATGAAAGAGGAAGACTAATAAATAAACAAGAGGAGATACTACAGTATTTTCATCATCAGTTTAGTAAAATATATGAATCAGAACTAACAGTAGAAGATGATAAAATCAGGGATTATCGAAACACGATTAATATGAAGGGACTAAGTAATGAAAGTAAGCAAGTCAGTAAGTATTTGGATAAGCCTTTAACGCAGGGAGAAATAAAAACAGTAATTAAGAAACTTCCTAATACAGGCGGTCCCCTACTTAGGAACACCTGACTTACATACGACCCCTGGTTACAAATGGACCTCTGGATATTGGTAATTTACTGCACTTTAGTCCTCGGCTACAATAATCAGCTATAACATTTATCACAGGTGTCTGTAATGAAGATTTATTGTTAATCCTGGTTCCTATCACAATCCAACATTTTTAAAATCCAATTGTCACAGAGACCAAAAAAATTTTGACTGGGGTTACAATAATAAAGTATACGGTTCCGACTTACATACAAACTCAACTTAAGAACTAATCTACAGAACCGATCCTGTACGTAACCCGGGGACTGCCTGTAATAAATCTCCTGCTCCGGCTGGTCTTCCAGGTGAAGTCTATCAAAAGTATAGTGAAACAATGTCCTGAATGTATAGGTCAGATCCAGATGCATACAGGCCGATATCTCTACTGAATGTAGATTTTAAGATTCTGGCGCAGGTCTTAGCTGGTAGGTTAATAAAAGTAAATTCAGAGGTGGTGGAGGAAGATCAGTGCAGGTTTATGCCTGGTAAGACCACCACATGTAACCTGAGGAAACTTAATCCCTGGAGCTGACGGAAGTGGGAAGGACAGGGGGGGGGGGTCCTCTCCCTCGATGCAACAAAGGCTTTCAATAGGGTAGAATGGATTTTTTTGTGGCAAACCCTTAAGAAAAGGGTTTCATAAAGTGGACACAGATATCGTATAAGAAAGCTAGGGCCTACGTGTGTATCGAGGGGGAGCGGTCCCTCCCGTTTAAGTTATTGCGAGGAACTAGACAGGGATGTCCACTCTCTCCTCTCCTCTTTGCATTGGTTATTGAAGCCTTGGCTGCAAGGATTCGAGGGGAGGAGAGAGTGGAAGGATTTAAATTTGGCCAGACAGAAGTTAAAATATCATTATACGCAGATGACGTATTACTATTTGTAGCGAATCCAGAAATGTCAATGAATGTTCTACAAGAAGCTCTTAGTGTCTATGGGAAGATGTCCGGGCTGCAGGTAAATTGGCCAAAATCAGCTGCAATGTTCTTAGGAGTAAACAGGGTGGATTTGAATTTTCCATTGGAGGTTATCGAGGGAGATAAATCCTTTAGATATTTGGGTATTGTTTTATCAGAATCGTTAAATCGGTTTGGGGAATTGAATATACTCCCTTTAATCAAAAAATGGAAGATGAAGATCAAGATTTGGTCCAAATTAAAATTGACGTATGCGGCTAGGCTTAGTCTGATCAAAATGGTTCTTCTTCCTCAAATGCTATACCTCTTCAGAAATTCTCTTCTGAATATACCTGAACAGATTTTTGATATCATGGATATATTATGCACTGAATTTTTCTGGTGGAAAAAAAAGCCAGAATTGAGAAGAAAGTTCTACAATGCTTAAGGGAGGATGGAGGAGTGTCACTTCCAAATTGGAGATTTTATTTTGTTGCAGCCCAAGTAGCAGCGGCCCTAAAAGAAACATCTGGTGAAATGGCTAGTATATATGCTGATTTATTCAAACTTCAGGATAGGGAATTACAGTTTATAAACATATTGGAGACGGGACTCTCCCCAGTGCAAGACAATGGGGCACATTTACTTACCCGGTCCATTCGCGTTCCAGTGGCGGCTTCTCGGACGAGCGTTCGGGTCTTCCGGCGATTCATGAAGGTCCTGTGCCCGATGTCCACCAGGTGTCGCTGCTGCACCGAGGTCCGCCGAGTTGCGTCGGAGTTCACTGATCTCTTCCTGGTGCATGTAAGTATTTTTTTTCCGAATCCGTCGGGTTTTCATTCGACCACGCCCCCCCGATTTCCGTCGCGTGTATGCCAGCGCCGATGCGCCACAATCCGATCGCGTGCGCCAAAAACTCGGGGCAATACAGGGAAAATCGGCGCAAATCGGAAATATTTGGGTAACACGTCGGGAAAACACAAATCAGGCCCTTAGTAAATGACCCCCAATGTTAGAATTGTTTCTATGTTGGAAACTTCAAGACAGAGTTGGCTTAAAATGAAGAAAATATTAGGTATAAAGGCTTGGACAGAGGAGGTTCCAATCTGGGACAATAAGACTATAGCTAGAGGGGTATGATTTATATTTCAACTATTTGATCATGGGTCTTTTAAATCTTTTGAAATATTAGCACAGGAGTTTGCTATTGGTCAAAGGGATGGATTTATGTATATAAAGTTACGGTGGATTGGTAAAAATTTACAAGATTTGGAGTCACAGGAACGTGGGAAGTTTAGGAATTTAATAAGGGAGGAAAAGATATCATCCATTTATGAAGCACTGGTACAAAAGGGTTCAAAGAAAATTAGGTTTAAGGCAATGCCAAAATGGAATGAGGAATTGGGGATACGAACTGTAGATATGAAGGAATGGAAAGAGGTATTACAGTCACCATTGTGGGTTTCCAAAAACAGTAGTTATAGAATCCCTCAATTTTTTATTATTCACAGGTTGCATAGGACGCCAAGTTGGCTATATAGAATAGGTTATAAATAGAGATGAGCGAGCACTAAAATGCTCGGGTACTCGTTATTCGAGACAAACTTTTCCCGATGCTCGAGTGCTCGTCTCGCATAACGAGCCCCATTGAAGTCAATGGGAGACTCGAGCTTTTTTCAAGGGGACCAAGGCTCTGCACAGGGAAGCTTGGCCAAACACCTGGGAACCTCAGAAAAGGATGGAAACACCACGGAAATGGACAGGAAACAGCAGGGGCAGCATGCATGGATGCACCCACCCGCACGCCCAAGCCCTTAATGTGCACATCTCCAGATTGCTAAGCCTGGAGATGCTGCCCTATAGGCTAGTAGAGACCGAGGCCTTTCGCAGCCTCATGGCGGCGGCCGCCCCTCGGTATTCGGTCCCCAGCCGCCACTACTTTTCCCGATGTGCCGTCCCAGCCCTGCACCAGCACGTGTCAGACAACATAATCCGTGCCCTGACCAACGCCGTTTCTGACAAGGTCCACCTGACCACGGACACGTGGACGAGTGCTGGCGGGCAGGGCCACTATATATCTCTGACGGCACATTGGGTTAACTTGGTGGAGGCTGGGACCGAGTGTGACCCTGCGGCTGGTCATATACTGCCGACGCCGAGGATTGCGGGGCCTACCTCGGTCCAGGTGTTTGAGGCCTACTATGCCTCCTCCTCCTCCCACCCCTCCTCCACCTCCTCCTCCGAACGACCATCCGTGGGCATGGCGCCATCAGTCGGTAGCTCTAGGCACAGCAGCAGTGCCGTCCCTAAGCGACAGCAGGCGGTGCTCAAACTGCTGAGCCTAGGCGATAAAAGGCACACCGCCCAAGAACTATTACAGGGCATCACGGCGCAGACTGATCTGTGGCTGGCACCGCTGAACCTGAAGCCAGGCATGGTTGTGTGTGACAACGGCCGTAACCTGGTGGCGGCTCTGCAACTCGGCAGACTGACACATGTGCCATGCCTGGCCCATGTGTTAAATCTGATAGTTCAGCGTTTCCTCAAGACATACCCCAATCTGTCTGATTTGCTCACGAAGGTGCGCCGCATCTGTGCGCATTTCAGGAAGTCCAGCACAGATGCTGCCACTCTCAGGGCAGCGCAGCGCCGCCTCCAACTGCCCGGAACATGGGGGTATTACTAAGGGGGACCCGATTAGCGTTTTCCGACGTGTACCCGAAATTTCAGCGTTGCGCCGATTTGTACCTGCATGCCCCGGGATTTTGACGAACGCGATCGGATTTGTGGCGCATTGGCACGGCATGCCACACGACGGAAATAGGGTGGGAGTGGGCACCGAACGATGAACCCGAAGGATTCCGGAAAAAACAGCCAACATTAAAAAAGGAAATTGGGTAGAGGTGGAAGATTGCACTTACCTAATCAGGATAGGATCGTGACCTTCAGTGCATTTAAGGAACTTCAGCGCAGCAGAGCCACCTGGGGACGTCGGAGGAACTGCCTTGATGAATCACGGCCGGACCCAAATCCACACAGAGAAAGCGGCGCGGGACGAGAACGGACGGGTAAGTAAATATGCCCCCCATAAGTGTGAAGAATCTCACACATATTGTTCTATTGTTCTACACATACTATTGTGAAGAACACCGTTCTGCACTCTTGTCTTCGGATAAGTTAGCAATGTGAAGAACACATTGCAGATACATCTGATAACTTATCAGACACATTTTATTGCAGAGCCTTGGTCCCCTTGAAAAATGCTTGAGTCTCCCATTGACTTCAATGGGGGCTCGTTATGCGAGACGAGCACTCGAGCATCGGAAAAGTTTGACTCGAGAACGAGCACCCGAGCATTTTAGTGCTCGCTCATCTCTACTTGCTAGCCTTGAATAATAATTGAGATATAATTTTCTTAGTACATTTACTCAGTTTTTTTTCTTCCAAAATACCCCAATATATGTAACCATGGATCTTTTGATAATGATATTCCCAGTGCTTCATTTATAGCCCTAAAAACCTCTTCCCAATATTTAAATAATTTAGGACTAGAGATGAGCGCGCACTTAAAATGCTCGGGTAATCGTTATTCGAGACGAAAATTTTCCAGATGCTCGAGTGCTCGTTGCGAGTAACGAGCCCCATTGAAGTCAAGGGGAGATCGAGCATTTTTCAAGGGGACCAGGCTCTGCACAGGGAAGCTGGCCAAAACACCTGGGAACCTCAGAAAAGATTGGAAAACACCACGGAAACATGGACGAAAACAGCAAGGGCCAGGCATGCATGGATGCCTCTGAGGCTGCTAAATGCACCATTATGCCAAAATTATGGGCAACAGCATGGCCAGGAAAGAGTGACAGAATGAGCTAGATAGCATCTAAAAATCCAAAATTGACCCTGACACTATAGGGGATCGGCCTGCAGAGTGGCCAGCGGCAGAGCGGAAGGCTTAGAGAGTGGCCCATGGCGCATACCCTAATGGACTCGGGCACTTCAAACCAATGGGTTTGTCAGAGAGGAACAAAAGGAGCGGTGAGCAAGAAGACGCTCAAATAATAGCGGTACATGATAAAGTTGGCCAGTATATTTTGTGGATTACCCAAAGCAGCGGTGGCGACAAGTAAAAATGGAGCCATCATGAAAAAACAACATCCAACATTCTGCCTGACACAGCTCGTGATAAGGGGACCTGTTATGGAGGCAGTTGAATGTAGTAGATTAAAGGTGCTGCAGTTGATGAAACTATGTAGTTGTTTCTTGGCATGGAGGGGGATGGCGCTCCGCTTGCAGGCGAGCTTTCGCCAATCCCAAGCCCCTGTCTCTAGGCTACTCCCCAAACAGCATTCTAAGAACCTTTCGGATAAGATCAAGTGTAGTACGAGTTCTATAAGTTTGGATATCGGCTTGGGTGAGGGGAGTGAATGTAAACACTGCGCAAGAAGCGATGTGAATGAAATATATCCGTTAAATGAAAAAAGTTTTCCGTATATTTTGATGGGGCTTACAACAGCCAGGGTGCAACAAAAGTAACAAGTTTGATGTGGAATGCCCTGCAAAGCAGTCTTGGGACGGTGTGCCTTTTCCACTAGGCTCAGCAGTTGAGCACCGCCTGGCTGTCGCTTAGCGAAGCACTGCTGCTGTGTGCCTAGAGGACTACCGATGATGGCGCCCAGCCACGGATGGTAATCGGAGGAGGAGGGGTGGAGGAGGGGTGGGAGGATTGGAGGTATAGTAGGCTTTGAGACCTGGACCGAGGTAGGCCCCGCAATCCTCTGCGTCGGGCCAGTCAGGATATGACCGCCCCGGGTCAGATCGGTCCCAGCCCTGCCACCAAGTTAAGTGTAGTAGAGTTCTTATAAGTTGGATATGGCGGGTGAGGGGATGTAAACAGATGCGCAAGAAGCGTGAAAATAATATACGTAAATGGTTAAAAGTTGCAGTATTTTGTGGATTACACAGCAGGGTGGCGACCAACAAAGTTAACAAGTTTGTTGTGGAGCCATGAAAAAAACCCAAAATTCTGCATGACACAGCACGTTTGATCAGGCGGGCATGTTGGAGGCAGTGAAACTAGTAGAGATTATTAAAGGTTGCTGTGCTCTTGCAAGTTAAAACTATGTTAGTTGGTTCTGGCATGGAGCTGCAGCTCCGCTTTCCAGGCGAGGGCCTTCGCCCAATCCAAGCCCCAGCCTCTCTAGGCCTACTCCCCAAACTCACTTCTAAGACCTTGTATAAGATCAAGTGTAGGAGCGTATTATAAGTTTAGGATATGGCGGTGGGTGAGGGGAATGTAAACAGTGCGCCCCAAGAAAGCGGCTGTGAAATAATCATCCGTAAATGGTTAAAAGTTTGCCGTATATTTTGGTGGATTACACAGCAGGGGGCGACAAAGTTAAACAAGGTTTTGTTGTGGAAGCCATGAAACATACCCAAAATTCGCCTGAAACAGCACGTTGATAAGGCGGGCATTATGGAGGCAGGGAACTAGTAGTAGATTAAAGGTTGCTGCAGTTTTAAAAACTATGTTAGTTGGTTCTTGGCATGGAGCTGCAGCTCGCTGCAGGCGGAGCTTTCGGCCAATTCCAAGACCCTGTCTCTAGGTCTTTACTCCCCAAACAGCACTTTAAGAACTTTTGTATAAGATCAAGTGTAGTAGCGTTTCTTATAAGTTGGATATGGAGGCGGGGGAGGGGATGGTGAGGGGGGAATCTCCCGGAATGTAAACAGATGCGCAAGAAGCGCTGAAATACTATCGTACTAAATGGTAAAGTTTGCCAGTGTATTTTGTTGGAGTAACCAAGCAGGGTGGCGACCAAAGGTAACAACTGGGATGTGGAATCATTAAAAAACAACCCTAAATTTGGCCTGACAACCTCTTGAATAAAGGGCACGAACGATGTATGGAGGGAGCTAGATATGGACGACTTGGGACAGGTAGCAATGGAGTGACAACGTGTGGAGGCTGCCTATGGAGGGACACATTCCATTTGGATAGTGCCTGTATGTGTGCAGTCCAAAAAATTTTCAAACCAGACGGAGCAAGGTAGGTGGCCCTCCAGAAAAATGCGAAAAGATTGAGTGCCTGTTTGTGGCAGTCCAAAAAAGTTTTTAACCAGGAGGAGAAGGTAGGTGGCCCTCCAGAGAAAAATGGAATTAGATTGGTGCTGTATTGGCAGTCCAAAACGTTTTTTTATTTTAAACCAGAGGGCAGGTAGGTGGCCCTCCAGAAAAAGGAACAAATAGATTGAGTGCCTGTATGTGGCAAGTCAAAAATAAGTTTTTAAACCAGAGGGAGAACGGTAGTGGCCTACAGAAAATTGAATAGATTGAGTGCCTGTATGTGGCAGTCCAAAAAAAGTTTTTAAACCAGAGGAGCAGGTAGGTGGCCCTCGCAGAAAAATGAATAGATTGAGTGCTGTATGTGCAGTCCAAACAAAGTTTTTAAACAGAGGAGCAGGTAGGTGGCCATCCAGAAAAATTGAATAGATTGAGTGCCTGATGTGGCCAGTCAAAAAGTTTTAAACCAGAGGAGCAGGTAGGTGGCCCTACAGAAAAAAATTGATAGATTGAGTGCCTGTAATTGTTGGCTCAGTCCAAAACAGTTTTTTAAACCAGAGGAGCAGGGTAGGTGGCCTCTCCAGAAAATGAATTAGATTGAGTCGGCCTGTATGTGGCAGTAAAAAGTTTCAAACCAGAGGAGAGGTAGGGTGGCCCTCGAGAAAACAGGGAATAGATTGAGGGCCTGTATGTGGCAGTCCAAAAAAGTTGTTCAAACCAGAGGAGCAGGTAGGTGGAGCTCCAGAAACAATTGAAAGAGATTGAGTGGCATGTATGTGGCACTCCCAAAAAAATTGTTTTTTTTTAAAACAGAGGACGGCGTGGTTGGCCATCCAGAAAAATTAAAATGTGTGTAAAGTACTAAGTTAGAGCCAGTGGGCCCTGTCAAAAAATTAGCCAGTTTCCTCTGCTTAATGTACAAAGAGAAGGAGAAGAGGAAAATGAGGAGGGGAGGAGTGGTCGATAAATTATTCAGGTGAGCTTCATTTCACACTGCTGGAGATTGGAAATGAGGAGAAATCAATGCTCTTATTCATCTTGAATAAGCTCAGCCTGTAAACGCTGTCAGTTCGGACAGGCGGTACGCTTATCGGTGATGATGCCACCAGCTGCACTGAAAAAACCGCTCGGACAAGACGCTAGCGGCAGGGCAGGGCAAGAACCCTCCAAGGGTAAAGCCCAGTTGTGCCACATGTCCAGATTTGAAACAAATAGTAGTTGTAGGAGCTGTTGGCTGTGAATATTTAGGACGATTGGTATGGTAGTTACGTACTCCCACCATCTTCTGAAAAGATCAGCCTGACCTACTATGCCGAGAAGGGGACAGGGTGACAGTGTCTATGAGGGGTGACATAAACTGGCAAAAGGCCTGGTAAAGGCGTTACCCCTGCCAGTGCGGACAAGCTGCCTGGTCGCTACTTTCACATACTATTGTGAAGAACACCTTCCGCACTAATGTCTTCTGATAAGTTAGCAGATGTACGGAAACATCTGCAATGTGTTCTTCACTGTGTTCTTCCCTTAATTGATCCTTAATGATCCTGTGTTCACTGTTTTCATTGTGTTCTTCACTGTTATTCACTGTGTTTCTTTAAGTGAAAGCTCGTTATCGAGCAGGCGAAATACTCGAACGAGCATCAAGCTCGGATGAGTATACTCGCTCATCTCTACTAGGAAGGTAATCCTAAAATTGTGGATTAAGGATAACTCACCAACAATTGAAATGTGGAAATAGAGTGTTATGGAAGTGATCAAATTAGAAAGAATGTCCTTGGCGACAAAAGAAAGTAGAGTGTTATGGGCTAAGAAATGGTATAAGTGGTTGTACTATATGGAGATGGCAGGGGGAGCGTAGGAGAGGGGGGTGGGGGAGGTGAGTAAACAGAGAGCCCTTTCCTTCTTTTTTTTCCCCCTTTTCTCTCTCTTTCTGGTCTTCCTTTTCCTTCATTGGATATGGTCTTGTGGGGGGTGGGGGTTATTAAGTGTGTATTGTTGAAGGGGAAATATCAGATGGATATATGTAGTTGTTGGTTTTCAAATAGAAATCTAATGATTGGTGATATTCATGATCTATTGCACCATGTGCTTTTTGCTACATTGTGGCTTGAATTTATTGTATTATTGATCTATTTAATCATGTATTTGTACTATGTACTTAGAGGTGGGAAAAAACGAACGGATGATGTATTTAGATGACATAATATGTACTATTGTTTGTAGTATGTAAAGTAAAGTCTGCATTTTTCATTGATAAAAAAAATATTATAATAATTGATTCCATCTCAGCACACATCTCAAGCCCTCACTGAAGTATCCCACCCGGACCGCCCACTTTCCGATAGTCTCATCTTTTCAGCTCCCTTGCACCTCCCCACACTGTAACTGTATGACTACAAAAGTCTTCCTTTCCACCAATCTAGTCCTTGTTACTTGATTTCTAGGCGTGGCCTGCAACAGGAAACTATATTATTTACTTCCTGTAGATAAACACCGGTGCATGGTCATGTGATGTCACACAGGTGCATGGTCATGTGATGTCACACAGGTGCATGGTCATGTGATGTCACACAGGTGCACGGCTCGTAAGGAACACACAGCTCTAATTACACTCTGATATAACGAGCTGTGCAGCATCACATGAACATGAATAGTGAGATATGGCAGACATCCGCTGGCTAAGTCCATGGTTAGTGATAACTCAGATTTACCCTCTGAGATGCCATCGTCCATTGTAACTGCAGGAACTGAGAGGACATTAAAATCACCAAACCAATCCCAGCACCAGCACCAATGATATTATAGTAAAGTATCCTATGTAGGGGTCAGTGGGATGTACAGACATCTGGAAGCAGGAGAAATACAAAGGCAAATTAGGCGCAAACCAGGAAACTGCTACAGGGCGAACTCTGGAAAAAGGCACAAGAAATTGCACAAGCAAACTAATGTGCCCAAAAGTCACTAAAATACAACCAAAAAATAGCTTCAGACCATGATAAATCTACCCCATTGTGTGTGTGATCATCTGCATTTTACATTCTACTATAACGTTTTCTAGATAGTTCAACATATCATCTGTCTGTCTCTCTATCTATCTATGTACTTATCAAATAAGTTTCCTAACAACGGCATTTCTAATCAAAAATATTAGGAAGTGATCTCACTTTTCTCCACTAGATGGCACTTTTGTAGTGGTTGTATACAGCAGATGTACATTGATGGGTTTCTGTGTATTGTGCTTGATATAAGGAACCAGAATAGTAAAATATTCTTTGTCTTCAAGACTACAATCACTTCCATGTAGAACAGAAGGGTGAGGAGGTCTAAGGTTCAGTATAAGTTCCATGTAGCAGTGCATTGTCTGCTCCATTCCCGAGGACGATTAGAGAAGGACTGCGAATGTAACAAGAGCCATTTTGTACAACAATGGAACATTTCCAATTGTAGGATATATTCAAATCCCACTGTGGGATCTGTAGGGATAATTGTACCGTACTGTTTTTTATTAGAAGCAATGATCACCCAACATTATGAAGCCCAATAATAATTATGTTACATTATTCTAGTTATTCTCCTCTTACAATAGAGAGTCTAATAATATGCCAGATGTATCATCCAGCATCAGACACAATAGTGTATCTGGTGCAGTATGAGTATCATCAAAGTTTACAAAGTTTAATTCTCAATCAGTTTTAGCAAATCTGCCCCCGGGGGAGTTTCGTTATCTATGAGCCAATTGTCAAAGATAAAATAAAAGTTATTTTGACTTTCTATTCATCCGCAAGATGTCACTGCTGTATAATATCAATCCAGGGACCGGACGTCACCTACTGCACACACTATGGAGGGATGTTTCGGGGATTGTGGGCCAGAGTTCTTCCCTACAAGCCCCTAATAGATGTAATCACTGGCATACTGCGAGGGATTGCGCCTTTCTCCCCCCTTATGCAACCTCCACGCCAAGTTGACGTGGAGACTCTTGAAAGGGGGTTGCGTCTGGTGGTGGATTGGGCCCAACATGGGGCATTCCTGCCCATAGCCAGCTCCAGCAACTGGCACAGGCTAAGGCTCAATTCTAACCCAGTCCGGAGCTGATGTAGAGCTACCCAAGGTGCAACCCTGCCAGATTTATCAGGAGGTTGGAGCCTCCTAATAGATCCAAAGAGTGCCAGAAGCCGAGGATACTGCCACATAAAGTTGAGCACTTACCCTTGTTAAAATTTTTATTTTATGATACTTCTTGTATTACTACATTATGGCCAAGATTTATTAAAGCCCCTGAGCCAGTTTTTTACCAGACTTTTTAGTCTGCTTGCACATGTAGAAGTGTTCAAGACACATTTTTGGCGCGGCTGCACTAATCTTCATGCAACACAAATTTCTGCACTGAAGGGAACGTGCCGGTGCTCGTTGGGACCATGCACCAGATTTATCATGCAGAGTCTGAAAGAAGTGTGTTGCACGCCCCATGTTTAAGGGGCACCAAGAAAAACTTGGTGCACTCTGTCGGGGCAGTGCTGAGGGTGCCAGATCCATGCAGAACGGGTGCCAGAAATCTTGATTTCTACTACACCCGGGTGTCTCATGTAGATGAATGGACAGAATCTTCCTTCGCTCACATTTCTCCCCTGCTGGTCTGCCCTGTTTGGGTGTCAGGGAACCACCCAATTCCCTCCAAAAAGGTTGGCCTGCCATTTCCTCTGTGTTAATCTTGATTTCTATATTTGGATCCCTTGTATGTTTTCTGATCACCAATTTTGCCTACTGCATTGTCCTCTTCGTTTTTTTTTATATGTTTGCATTGTCCCATCTTTGTCTCTGTGACAATTGTGGACTTTCACAAAGAAAGGGAACATCGACCAGTTATCACTTACCACTTAGGCTGGGCAAGTTGGTAGGGATAGCAGGGAAGAAGGTTTTAGCCTTAGGGCTCGCTGTCCTTGTCTGTCCTTCCAATCCATCTAAGTCTATGCCCAGCAGTGCGTTATAGCAATCCCTTAAACCTTCTCCTGGTCAGTTTCAGATTAATTCCTATTCCAGATCTTGATTGGCGAGCCTGGTTTCTGAGCTGGCACACCATGTCCAGGTTCCATTTCTGACTTGGCTCCTTTGCTGCCTGCCCTGACGTCTTCGACTGTGAGCCGGTGCTGCGTCCTTACCTCCTGCCTGTCCCCGACTACGAGATGTTTCTGTACCTCAACCTTGGCTGCCACTGCGGACAAGTCACGCCTGTGGAACGACTTGGTGGCACCGCGCCGCAGCAAGTCCAACCCTCTTTGCGGCAGGCTCTGGTGAAAACCGGGTACCACTTAGACTTCAGTCCCAGGTAGTGGCTTGTGTCGTCCTCCGCAGTGGTTCAGAGGATCCATTACCTCTGAGCCTGACAACTGTGTACCATTTGTCAGCTTTTTGTATCCTAATTTTAAGTTTGGCTGCATTAAATACATATTCATTTTTCTGTAAAAAGAAACATTTAAAAATAAGTGAATGACAGAAGATGATGGACTCCTTAAGCTAATTTTGGACACAATGCAAAAGTGAAATCCTGTTCTTTACTTCTAGGAACTCTTATTTTTAGCAATTTGATGCACTTGTTTCGTTTTACACAGGTGACTGATTTTGATGTATTTTAGGCTCAACTAAAAATAGAAATAAGACGGCAAAACAGAAAAACACTAACTCTGACGATCGTAGGAAGGTTTTGGTACAGCCAGGTAATACACAGTCATCACTGTGGTGGACTTTCGGTGCTGGAACCAGAGTTGAGATAAAACGTAAGTAGACCTCAAATCTAAGTTTTTATATTTTCTGTATTTTATAGTTATGATGGTTTTACTGTCTATATGCAGTTTGTTGATCTTTGTTGAGTCATTTTTATCTCATTGTGATAAGATAGAAATTAGTACATCCACCCTGTCACCAACCTGATTTTTTATAAATGTCCCAAAATGTCGTAACCCAAAGCTAACAGGACAGAACAATATTGGATGGTAATAATAAAAATTCTGTAAGTATTAATTATTTTAAAATATACATTTTTAAAGTGTTACTGCAAATTTTAAGTAATTGTATTGTTTTAGTAGACATGTAAGGTACATTTTTTAAATAACATCTGATAAAACAAAAAAAAATCAAAAAGTTACATGATTTAAGCATCTAAGAGGAGAACATTAAACTAAACAGTAGACAGCAGTGCAGGTTTTTGTACGATGAGTATAGGGGAAGTATCTACTGTGGTACACTTTTGGTCAGAAAACCACTGTAGAGATTAAACGTAAGTATAACTCTAAATGTAAGTTTTACCTTCATGTTTTTTCCTCCATAAGTGTCATTTTTGTATTCATATATGTATTTGGCTGTTTTCATGTGTTTTCTCAAATTGAAAATCATTGTACCATATTGAACATAAATATAACTCCAGATAAAAGTTTTATCTTTTTTTATAGAGTAAATTTTATCCTTTTTAGATTCCCTTTTTGTTTTTATATGTGTTTTTAGTGGTTTTCATGTGTAAAATGTGACTGGACTTTTTTCAAAGTGAGGAAATCTGGGTTATTTTTTCTTAAAATTAAAATCTTTCTAAGAAAAAAAATCTGAAAGAAATCATGCGAGTAACTCTATGTAACATAAGGCATAAAAGTTTACCTACTGTAGTTTTTGTACAACGGGTATAGGGGAAGTTGGTACTGTGGTTCACTTTTGGGCAGAAAACTACTGTAGAGATTAAACGTAAGTATAACTCTAGATGTAAGTTTTACCTTTACTCTTTTTTAACTCAATTACATTCTTTTTTTTTTCTTTTTGTATGTGTAAAATGTGATGGGGCTTCTAGTTAATCTGGGTATTTAGGTATTTTGTTGTCCAAATGAATATCCTAATGTAAAGCAACAAAAAAACCTTAACTTTGATAATTTAGGTAAATTAAGGCATAAAACCTTTATTAGTGCAGTGTAAGTTTTTGTACGATAAGTATAGGGGAAGTATCTACTGTGGTTCACTTTTGGTCAGAAAACCACTGTGGAGATTAAACGTAAGTAAAACTCTTGATGTAACTTTTGTCTATATCTTTGTTTTATCCTTCATTTTTGTCTTTTTGTGTAAAATGTGAAAGGGCTTCCAGGGATTCAGGGTAATTAGGTATTTTTTTATCTCAAAATAAAAGTCTTTGTTTCAACATAAAAACTTTTATGCTGAATAAAGCTATAAAACCTTACTTAGTGTAGTGTGAGTTTTTGTACGATGAGTATAGGGGAAGTATCTACTGTGGTTCACTTTTGGTCAGAAAACTACGGTGGAGATTAAACGTAAGTAGAACCCTACATGTAAGATTTACCTCTATCTTATTTTTTCTTCATTTTTATTTATTTTTGTATTTCTATGTCTTTATGTCTGCTTAAAAAAAAATATTGGGGTTTTAGAAAACTAGGTAATTAGGGTTTTTATCTCACAATTAGAACCATTATTTCAAGAATACACCAAAAAATAAATATGTAAATAACTTAAAGACATAAAAGGTAAAGTAAGATTAGGCAGAAATCCTTACCAATTGCAGATTAGTTTTTTGTACGATGAGTATAGGGGAAGTATCAACTGTGGTTCACTTTTGGTCAGAAAACTACTGTAGAGATTAAACGTAAGTATACTTCTACATGTAAGTGTTACCTCTACCTTTTTTTTAACTTTATGATTGGGATTTTAGAAAACCTAGGGTTAGGATTTAGGTTTTTATCTCAAAATTAAAACCCTTATTTCAGGAAAAGGTAAAAAAGAATGTATGCAGGTAACATAAGACATAAAACCTTACTTACTATAGATTAGGATTTCTGTACGATGAGTATAGGGGAAGTATCTACTGTGGATCACTTTTGGTCAGAAAACTACTGTGGAGATTAAGCGTAAGTATAACTGTAGATGTAAGTGTTGCCTCAATTTATTTTAACTTGATTTTTATGTTTGTTTATATATCTTTTTTCTATTTTTATAAAACGTGATTGAGTTTTTAGTGAGTGTAGAAAGTTAGGTTATTTTCTCTCAAAATTCCAAATTCTAAAAATCAAGAAACGGCAAAAATATTTAATGGTATGTAGGTAACATAAGTTATAAAATCTTACCTACTATAGACCAGCTTTTTGGTATGATGAGCATATGGGAAGTATATAGGTTCACTTTTGGTCATAAAACCACGGTGGAGATTAAGCGTAAGTATATTTATCTACTATGTAAGTTTCTTGATTGCAATTTTATTAGTTTTTACATGTCTTTATATCTGTATGTATAAAAAGTGATTGAAACTTTAGTGAACCTGTGTAGATAGATTATTTTCTCTTCAAAATGAACATCTTTATTAAGAAAAACACAAAAATTAATGGTATGTAGCTGCCTTTAAAAGAAGTGTTCTAATCAAATGTAAGTGCACAGCATAGTCTGCCATATTTGCTATCTCTTACATTAGATTTTAGGACTTTTAGTAGTTCTGACATGTAACTGTTGCATGTATAAAAGTTCCATGTGACAAATACATCTGCAAAACTATATAACTTTATATTAATTTAGCAGAATATCTATTTATCTTTAACGTTATAGTGATTTTAGGTATTAAGTAATGTATTACTACATGATTATTGCTATATAATATTATGACAGTCACATGATGACAAACCCAATAATTTTTTGTATGGTTTTGGTAAGTATGTTATAATCTGTTCTCCTAATCGGTAATTTAATCCAATTTTTTCATTGAAATGTACATGAATAGAAAAATGAAATAATGTACAGGCAACCCCAGGGTTACGTACAAGATTGGTTCTGAAGGTTTGTTCTTAAGTTGAGTTTGTATGTAAGTCAGATCTCTATATTTTATAATTGTAAAATTTTTTTGGTCTCTGTGACAATTGAGTTTTAAAAATGTCGGATTGTCATAAGAACCAGGAGTAATAATGAAGCCAATTACAGACACTTGTGATAACTGTTATAGCTGATTATTGTAGCCTAGGACTAAAGTAAAGCAAATTACTAAAATCCAGAGGTCCGTTTGTAACTAGGGGTCGTCTGTAAGTCGGGTGTTCTCAAGTAGGGGACCGGCTGTATAATATTACATTGTTCATATTATTTAAGTTAACAATATTTATATATTTATACATAAATGATCGTCTGTAAAAAAAAAATTATAAAAAAAACCTTAAAAAATGTTATTACAATTTTAACATCAGATATTTTTTGAACACATTGTAATCATCGTAGAACATGTAAAGGAAAAAGGGGTAACAATAATGATAGGATTAAGTATTTGTTAAGGGAAGTAACTAGAATAAGATATTGTGGTTCTTTTTGGACCATGACTTAAGTTAAAAAAGTAAGTCCTGTCCCATTTTTATTTCTATATTTCATATTATAATATATTTCATATATTTTATTAATGTTACAGTTAAAACTTAGATTTATATCTTATCATGGATCTCATTACGTTAACTATCCTTTTCTTGTACATTATAACAGTACTTTTACCCATTTTGGTCAAATACCCAACTTATAACAACCACATAAAAGTTGAAGGTTTGTTAAAAAAGTGAATTTTAAAATTGAGGTTTAGATTTGAGAAACATGATCTTGAGACTTGCTTCAGATAGAATAATATTATTTAAAGATCTTTAAACAGATATTCAAATTTTTTTTTACAAAAATTACTATCCAACTGAGTATCTTAAGCCATTTAGTCTCAAAAATAGGGGACGCTATTTTATCATTTCTATATATTAGGATATTTAGAAATTTGTATATTAGGATATTGCACTTGTAACTGTACAGAACATAGGAAATAAAACTGGTAGCAATTCTATTTCTTCCCCAAAGAATTTTTAAGTGTCAGTTCAATGGATGACGACGTCCGCACTACCTGTCATCAGCACTGGTTTTAACTGCAAACAAAATAACTTGTATCAATGTTCGAAAATTATCTTTATTGTGGCAATTTAGTGAGAGATAGCAAAAGATTGTGAGGTAAAAATCCTGAGATCATTTAACAATAGACTATAACCTGTAATTATTTATTAATATGTTGTGTGTGGTGTGGTGTTATTTTAGGGTTTGCAAACATTATACTATGACCTAAACTGGAATCTTTCACACATTTCATGATCTGAAATATAAATAAATAGCTAAATACATAGTTAATGGCAAACTCACATCATAGTATTTTCCAAAACTCAGATCCTATGCCAACGTAATGATGTTATTATGGTCTAACACCAACAACCATAAATTACAATCCTGTGAACCTTCAGAAGACGGATAGATAGATAGATGAATAGATACTGAAATTGATAGAAAGAAGATATATATATAGAATAGATATCGAATAATAGATAGATATGAATGATAGCTCTGAACTACGAGTACTCTAATCACTCGCGCATCGACTACGCTCTGCGCTCGTCTCGCTCTCTCGCCGCTCGCTCTGCTCATGCGTCGCTACTGCCTAGCCTCGTCATCTGCGCATGTCGCCATACGCCTACCCTGCGTCTCCTCGCTCGCTCTCGCTCGCTCTCGCTCTGGCTCGCTCTGGCTCGCATCTCGGCGCTCCGCTTCCTGCGCCGCTCTCGCTCCATATGCCTGACTCGCTACGTCGCTCGATCGTCGCCCGCTCTCTGCTCTCGCTCTCCTCGCTCGCTTCTCGCGCTCGCTCGCTCGCTCTGCTCTGCGCTCGCTCGTATCGCTCGCTGCTCGCCTGCTCGCTCGCTCCTCTCTGCTCGCTCTCGCCGCCTCGCTCGCTCTGCTCTGCTCTGGCTTCTCTCGCTCGGCTCCTCGCTCTGCGGCTCGCTCGCTCGCTCTGCGCTCGCTCGCCCGCTCGCTCGCTCTGCGCTCGCTCGCTCGCTCGCTGCTCGCTCGCTCGCTCTGCGCTCGTCGCGCTCGCTCTCTTGCCTCCTGCTCGCTCGACCTCTGCGCCGCTCCTCTGACGCTCGCTCGCTCGTCGCTCGTCGCTCGCCCGCTCGCTCGCTCTGCTCTCGCTCCTTCGCTCGCTCCGCTCGCTCTGCGCTCGCTCGCTCGCTCGACTCGGCGCTCGCTCGCTCGCCGCTCCGCTCTGCGCTCGCTCGCTCGCTCGCTCCTGCTCGCTCGCGCGCTCGCATCGCGCGCTCTGCGCCTCTGCCCCTCCTCGCGCGGCTCGCGCGCTCTGCGCTCGCTCGCTCGCTCCTCTGCCTCGCCCGGCTTCGCTCGCTCTGCGGCTCGCTCGCTCGCTCGCTCGCTCGCTCCGCGCTCGCTCTGCGCTAGCCGCTGCTCGCCTCTGCGCCTCTGCGCTCCTCGCTCCGCTCGCTCGCTCGCTCCTGCGCTGGCTCTCGGCGCTCGATGTCGCTCCTGCTCGCTGCTCTGCGCCTCGCTCGCTCCTCGCCTTCGCTCGCTCGCTCGCTCACTCGCCTGCGCCGCTCCGCCGCTCCTCCTCCTCATCTCGGCGCTCGCTCGCTCGCTCGCTCTAGCGCTCGCTCGCTCGCTCTCTCGCTCGCTCGCTGCTGGCTGCTCGCTCGCTCCTCGCCTCTGCTCTGCCGCTCGTCGCTCGCTCGCTCGCTCTGCGCTCCGTCTCGCTCTTCTCTCTCTCATCTCGCTCTCTCTATCGCGCTCGCTCGCTCGCTCGCTCGCTCGCTCGCTCCTCGCTCGCTCTGCGCTCGCTCGCTCGCTGCTCGCTCGCTCGCTAGCTCGCTCGCCGCTCGCTCGGCGCTCGCTCGCTCTCTTGCCTCGCTCGCTCGCTCCTCCTTCGCTCGCTCGCTCGCTCGCTCGCTCGCTGCTCGCTCGCTCCTCGGCGCCTCGCCTCGCTCGCTCTGCGCTCCCCTCGCTTCGCTCGCTCTCTCGCGCTCGCTCTGCGCTCCTCGCTCGTTTCTGCTCAGCCCATAGCTAGCCGGCTAGCGATGGCTGATACTTCCCCCACGGGTTCTTCACGACGGGCCTTTGTGCGTTGGGTGGGGCCGTTCCCTGATACGGGGGGTAGTGTTCAGCGGCTCGGTTGTTTCTCCCTCCGTCGGCCCCCCACCGACCGGCCTCGCAGGCGTCTTGTACACATTCCCGTCTCCATGGGCCGCGATTTTCATCCCTTTCCTACCCTTACACATGGCTCTCCCATCCCCTCCCCTCTTTGTCACAGGGAGGAGAAAATATTCTCCTGAGCCTTCATCGTCCTGTCCATCTGAAGTAAAGCAAATGAAAGACTGGACACACACGACGTCGACATCGGTCTGTTTGGATATTGTGAAATAACTCAAACTTCTACTCCCGGGAGAGTGCCAGGTGAGTTTGAAGGGGGACAATGTAGTTATAACAAAGGCTTCCAGAACGCAACAAGGGAAAATCAAGGATACAAGTAACGCCTACATTTAGACCAGTTTCTCGAACTCAGGGGATGATGGAATTCAATAAGTAAAGGAGCGGTCACAATGTGAGTGGACCAACATAGCACCCTAAGCCCGACCAGCTTGGTCATTGAGGCTTCAAGCGCGCAGAGTGTTCGTATGATCAGGACTTGGCGAAGTTCCTACAGGGTCTCCAACCACTAATTCCTAGGACCGCTTCCTGTGTGTTTCTATTGATATAAATGAATAGCTTTTGTGCTAAACGACGATTTACACATAATATATAATATATCCTGTATGTCTCATGGTCAAATTCAGCCAAATGAAACTTATTGGATTATTGTAAAATCTACTGTTAAACACTACAAGAAAAAAATCAGAGAGAATCAAAGAAACCATTGTTAATTTTTTCTGCCTTCTTTATCTTCTGATATGTGAGAAAAATGAATAAAAAATATTTTGCTTCATATTATTTTTTGGCTCTTTTCTATTTTATAATGTGGTTTAAAAAAAAAACTACTTGGAAATTCTAGGTTAAGGGGAAACTAGATTTTAAGATTTTTTTGTGATTATTTTTAACTTATAATTAAAAAAGTTTAAAGTGTCAATCATGATGTCAAAAGCTTAGCAATTTTTAAAAGAATCACTCTCCCATCATCATATACAGAATAACGTCTATATAGATATACACCGGAGTCACCGGTGGCATATGGGATGGTCAAAGTTCCCATCCTATCCACAATTCATTTGAATATCATTTGTCTTTTTTCCATAAGTAAAGGAAGTTTTCCCACACATACCAGTTAACATCCATAGGTCTCAGTGCTGAGAGCCCACAGATCCCGAAAATGAGGGGTCCAACCGACCCCTCGTCGCTCCATCAGAGTAATATAGCAGACAGCTGAGCATAACCGTTCTGCTCCATTCATCTCAAGTGTCCCGATAGATAGATAGATAGATAGATAGATAGATATGAGATAGATAGATAGTTATGATATAGAAATGATAGATATATATGAGATGGATGTAATTACAATGTTATTACTTGAATTTTTCTTTTGTGTCTTTAAATATAATTTTTTAGTTTAGGATCGGTGTTTACCTCATTATACAGGACTATAAGGCGTCTTGTACATTAAATAAATTTCCAGAGATTTTCAATAAGTTAACAAATTGATATCCCCTCTTTGTCACAGGAAGAGAAAATATTTCTCCTGTAGCTATAAGGCGTCTTGTACATTAAATAAATTTCCAGAGATTTTCAATAAGTTAACAAAATGATATCCCCTCTTTGTCACAGGAAGAGAAAATATTTCTCCTGTAGCATTCATCTTCCGTCCATCTGAAGAACAAATAAAGACTGGACACACGACGTCGGTCTGTTTGGTCAATAACTTCTACCCGGGAGATGCCAAGGTGACGTGGAAGGGGGACAATGTAGTTATAACCAAAGGCTTCCAGAACAGCGAAAAGGTCAAGGATGACAGTAACGCCTACAGTATGACCAGTTTCCTCGACCTCAGCGGGGATGAATTTCACCCTTATCAGGGCGGTTTATCTTAGCCCACAGGGACATCCCACGGTGAGAGTTTGCCACCAACTTAACCTAGGTCTGACAGCTTGCGCCAAGGCCTGTTTGTGGTTGTGCGGTTTGCTGGCAGTTGCGTGACAACATTGATTATTATTGGTCAACAATTCAACCAGCATTCCTTCAACCAGCTGCATTTACCACCAGAGTGGGATCATCTCAATGGGCTCATATAATAGGAGGTTCAATTTGAAGCACCACGCATGTCGGGGTGTGCACTTGTCTGAAAAGGCTGCAGATTTTAAAGGAGCCAAAGGACACAGGACATAAACATACAGAGAAAACATGTCTAGTTGGAAGTGATTTATTGAATGTAGTACGATAAAAAACAAAAAAATATTAGTATGACATTCTTTCAATTACCAAATTTTAGAAGAAACAGTCTTTATTTCCTTTAGATACATTTACGTAAATATTCAAATGATCAAAACCATTTTAAATATTTATCACTGTTGGCCACTAGGAGCAAGTTTCGGGTATTTGCTTTATACAAACAAATGGAAATTAAAGGGTTTGCCATCAATTGTAGTTATGACATGTGTAAGAATAGGCCACTGTTTAGTTTAAGGGGGAGTCAACCACTGAGACACCTAATATGTCTCAAACGTTCATTCCTAGTTCGTATCTTGCACAGACCCAAACATAGAGACCAGACCCTCCACACAATTTAATGAGCGACCTATGGACAGAACCATTGTATGCGGTGCAGGCTTATATGGTATGATTAGATCACTAAGCACACTTTTATTGACAAATGAAAACCTTACAGAGTGTAACCAGAAAATTGACCCCCGATCGTTGTTCTAGTTTCTTCTTCTTTTTATGTATGAAGTTTTATTAATCGCGACGACCCATAAGGGAGGAAGGAGGTTTGTAAGGACCTGTATCACGTGTGAGAAGAGGAAAACCTGCCTATGTCTTCTCTGATGACAGTAATAATTTTCCTGATCTTCCTCTGTCGTCCTTTTGATTGTAATTTATCCTCATTCCAGATCCTGACACTGATGAGCGGTTTCTGAGACTCCTGCTGTCGAAGTTCCATATAAAAAGAAGTTTGGGACTTTGCCTGGTTCTGCAGGTACCAGTGTAAATAATCTCTAATACTTTCCCACTGCATGAAACATGGAGTGACTGTCCTCCCAGGGGACAAGAGATATAAACCTGGACTTGGGTCATCACAACTCTATCACAGGATCCTGAGGTAGAAGAGACAGAGTCCATTAGTGTAAATGTTCTGGATCTATCCTAGAAATCTGCTTGATGGATTGATCCCACTGTGATAGATTCTCTCCACCAAAAAAATCCTGGAATGAATCGGAATCTTCACCTGAATAGAAATTGAAAGATCAAGGCCAGCAGAGAACTCGACCCTCGATGGAGGCCAGATCAACATAATGGACCAATGTTGATTAGTGATGATGAATAGAGGCAGATAAGACAGAGGAAGGGAAGCAGGGGAGCACGAAGAGCGCTGGCGGGGAGAGAAGAGGACGTACGGGTGTAGGGAAAATGGGGCATGGAGAACCTGTGCCGTTACAATGTGTGACATGAGGAGGATCATGTAGAAGGGAGAGAAACATCTGACACCTGACAATGAGCGTTCCACTACAGGCCGGGGCACACCTATTGTGAAAGACACAAGGACACCAGCCCACTTCCACCAGTAAAAAAAAAAGTACGACCTTCTGACGCCTTCCCCACAACTCATCTTCTCCTGCTTCTATCTTCAGCCGTCTCTGATCCAGCTCAGTGGCACCCTATCGATATATAGTGGCGGGCGGGGCAGGTGTGGCTCCATATATACTGGGGGGAGGGCAGTCAGTGTATTAAATACCTATATGGGGGGTAGTGGTATGGATAACCTATGTACTGGCGAGGGGGAGATGGGAGTTTTATAATTAACCTTATTATAGATCATTGCGATTACGGTGGGGATACCTATTATATTATAAAACTAATATATGAGAAAGCTCATTTATTTCATATCGCCATATTTTGGAGACATGACTTTTATATTGTGGTTGCAGAGCTGCGTTTAGGGCTTATTTTTTATGTGTGTTAGTTGTCCTTTCAGTGGTACATAATAGTTTTGATCACTTTTTGGACATTTTTGTGAAGGGATTTATGAAAAATGTTACATTTCTGGCAAGCTTTTCAGGTTTCTAATGTCTTATAAGAGAGGAGACTGTGGATCCATAGGAAACATTTAACCCACTAGGACGCACCATTAGACAAGGGCTCTTTAAATCTATGTCAAAAAGATATCTGTGGTCATTGGGGTTAAGGGAGTACACGTTCTTCCCCCAAAGAGAATCAGGGAAAAAATAATAAACTTTATATCTAAGATAAACTCAGACATGACAAGAATAGAATACAAAGAGGTATGAAGACAGAATCGTGGGCGGATGAGACCTCCTCACATACCAAGTGGAAGCAAAACACCCACCACTAACACCCACAGATGGTGGGACATGCATGATGGAATAGACCCACCCCAAGAGGTCCTCGGGGTGGTAAACCTTGTCATGCTAGACTCCCAGGCTTGTCTCTGACCACCATTGATCTGTAATGTTTGACCTATTCTTCATACAGAGTAGTACAGTCGTACTGGTAAAGAGCAATAGACCCCTAAGTTCATGCATGTAATGTCCGGGACTCTCCCTTCAATACAGTAATGGGCTGGGGAGAACTGCGCGTGACTGCACTTTTAGCGATGGCTTCACCGACATGTTATAATTTTGTTTAATTTTATTTTAACCCAATAGGCAAGCAATAAGACGGATACTGAGCCCTCTTCATATTAACCGAGTGCTGCTTCACAATTAAAGCAAACACCCGTCGACTAACACCCGTTCGAACGGTTGCTGCACCAATGGGTGTGTTACCACTCTTGTGAACGCGACGGCACAGCTGGCCGGTGGCATAGCGAGCCGGACGCTCCACGTGGCTCATTGGGGAGCGGCGAATCTGTTGCCATGACAACCTAGGAGCACAAAAGATCAAGGCTAATCATGTGTTAGGCTAATATATTACAATGTGCGATTTCCAACTTGTAATAGATGGTGTTGCAAATTCCCCATATACTGCCATTACTGTATACAGCGAGTACTATGGTAGGATCAATTTAGGACTAGGGAGCAGAAACAAATTGTAAAATAAAAAAATATATATTTAAAAAAACACCTAAAAATTCAAAGTAAACACCCTTCACTAGAGTCATATGAATAAAATGAACAGTAAAAATCATAAAACAAACATCATGTATCGCCACGCCCGGAAATGCTCGATCTTTCAAAAATAATAACGGGTTTTCACTACTGTGTTTACACCCGTAAACGGAAAATAGCGCCAAAGTTGCAAATGCATTTTTTTTTGTGCCATTTTGAAAAAATATAAAAAAGTCTACAAAATGAAGTGATCAAAGGGTCGTACAGTCACTAAATAAAAGCATTAAAAACATCATGAAAAGTTTGCAAAAATGACAAACGAACAGCTCCGTCAAGAGGATGAAAAAGTTATTATCGCAAGAAGACGGCCAACCCAAATCCAACCACCAAAAATGAAGAATTTTTTTTGGTAAGGAGGTTTTAATTTTTGTAAATGTATGAACCATGATTAAACACCTACACAAATTTGTTCACTGTGATAGTTACTGACCACAATGAATGAAAGGTTAAGTGACCTGTCATTTATTAGGGCGCACGTGAAAAACGTAAAATCCAAGCCCAACAAGAAATGTGGTTTTTTTCATCATTAATGCATTCGGAATGGTTTTTCCCGCTTCCAGTACCGAAACGACATAGAATATAAATACCATTACACTATGAAAGTGCAAATTTTACTTACCCAGAAACAAGCGTCACAGAGTCTGTACGTGTTAACAAATTAACAAAAGTTATATGATTTTTGAAGATGGGCGGGTAGTAAAATAAAGACGCAAAAACGAAAAAAGGGCTGCCTGGTCGGTTCAAAAGGGGTTTAAACACACATCTTACCACCTATTCCCTGATGTAGATGATTTATACTCACCTCCTTGTCCCCTCTATTCTTTTCTTATATGCTGAAGAGGCCCCACATTTTGGAGAAAAATACAACTCTTAACAATATTCAAAGAGCCATCACGTGGTCTGTAGAATCACATGGGATTGTAATCTTTCACTGCCGGAAAGTGCAGATTGCAGAGAGAATCTGTGACTCACCAATCTCTCGTATAACGCTATATAGGTGGTTCCAGGCGGGCGCGGGGTGTGATGTGAAAAATGGACTGTGTCCTTGCAGGGCATCTCAGGCTCATTTGAATATTTTATAACGTATACCTTCTATAGAATTAAGGAGAGAAGATTTCATCCGAACGACGGGAGTGGAGGATGCAGTGAGTAGATGAGTAGAAGTCACCATACATCCAGGAATCTGACAGGTCAATTCCTTTAACATTGATTTGAATGAAAATTGAAACTAACATAAAATCCTTGACGTGTGGTTGTATCTGGAGTCGTGGTGTATCAACCGTGAGAGTAAATATATGGAAGGATTAGGATTGCGGTAGTGTCTTAATTTTTTTTCAACCAAAAAGAGGACCCGCGGGAGCGTGGAAAATAAATGCAGCCGGCAGACTTTCATGATGTGAAAGTTGCGCCGGCAGTAGCACGTGGCTGGTCGTGGGGACAGTCGTTAAAACGCCCAGCGCCGGCACACTCACCGGCGACGTTGCTCCCCCTATACCCGCACTTGAGTGAAGGTGGTGGATGCGGCAAATAATCGCAAGTTACTAGCAATAAGCTAACATTTGCCAATTATTTGAGGGTGCAGGATGTCAGGGCTTAGAAAGAAACAAGAGGAATAGATGGAAAAGTGATAAATCCAAAGGTGACAAGGATGAAAAACTTTATGGGAAACGTCATCCATACACGGATAGAGAAGGAAGAAAGTTCCGAGACAAAACACCAGACTACAACCATCATTTGATATTTCAAGTGGGAAAAGTAACCAGATCACATATTCCAACATTAAGGAAATTTGATATAATATAAGTTATAGACAACCCTATAGGTATACAGTTAGCCGGACAGTTTAGTAAGTGCCAGGCTGTTGAGCAATTACATTACAAACATGTCTGTCCGGCTAGATCATTAGCAGGATTGCCCAAGTTATTTAGTTGAATAAAAACGCTACCTCTGAACAAAAACAAAAGCGGAAATGGGCAATCTCTATCCCACCCCAAGAGTCACGTATAATTCCACGTGAGATGTGCGACACCTCGCTGACTGACTACGGATATTGGGGAATATTTCCCATCGGCTTGATGATCCAGGCGCCGGGTATATATAAAGCCCGCCCCGCTGCAGGCGGTTGGATAAGCATGAAGGCTTGGACCATTTTATGTATCTGCTGCTCTCACTGTGCTGCGCAAAAAACACAACATGTCCGACCTGGAATAGGCTTTGAATAAAAACTTGAAAACATTCAGCGGTGAATGTTCACAGATTTTTAAAAACGTGCACAGTATGGGGCAGGAAGGAAATTGTGATTTATTCCTAGAAAACTGGAAATAAAAATCTCCACATACGGTGTGGGATGATCTATCAATGTTTTTTATAGACTTTATGTCCGAGGACAAAAACTAAAGCGGAATGAAGCAATCTCTTATTCAACCACAAGATTTGTCTGTAATACCAGATTGTATGGGAGATGAGAGATTTTTCCCAGGTCTCTTTTTGTGATATTTTTTTGGTACCTCGTTTGTTTGCTGTGATGAAATGCGGGGGTGTAAAATGAGCGCCAACATGTCTTACTACGATGGCAAAGGACACTGAATGTTGGTTTGCACAATTATTTGTATACAAATCAAGTTGGATCGGAGCAAACATCTGGAAAGCACGGAGAAATACAAGGCAAATTAGGCGCAAACCGGAAAACTGCTACATGGCCAATCAGTGCTGCGAAAAAGGCGCAAGAAATTGCAACAAGCAACTAAGTGCCCAAAGTCACTAAAATACACCAAAAAAAAATGCTTCAAACTATAGGAAATCTACCTGCGCATTGGAGTGTGTGATATCTGCTTTTACATTCTACTATAAAGTTTGTCTAGATGAGTTCAACATAGCATCTGATCTCTCGTACTATCTATAGTACTTAGCAAATAAGTTTCCTAACAACGGCATTTCTAATCAAAAATATTAGGAAGTGATCTCATTTTTCTCACTAGATGGCACTTTTGTGTGGTTGGTATACAGCAGATGTACATTGATGGGTTTGTCTGTGTATTGTGCTTGCATATAAGGAACCAGAATAGTAAAATCCATCTTGTATTACAAAGGACTACAATCACTTCCAGTGAGAACAGAAGGGTGAGGAGGCTTAAGGTTCAGTATAAGTTCCATGTTGTAGCAGTGCATTGTCGCCTCCATTCCCGAGGGACGCTTTAGAGAAGGCATGCGAATGTAAAAGGACATTTTGTACACACATGGAAACATTTCAACTGTAGGATATATCCAAAATCCCACTGGGGATCTGTAGGGATATTGTACAGTACTGTTTTTTCTTAGAAGCAACTGATCACCCAAATTATGAAGCCCAATAATAAGTATGTACATTATTCTAGTTATTCTCCTCTACAGTAGATAGTCTATAATATGGCGATGTAATCACTCCAGCAACTCAGGACACAATAGTATATCTGGTTTGCAGTGTAGACTTGATCTATCAAAGTTTATAAAGTTTAAGTCTCACATCAGTTTTGAGTAAAGCAAAGGGAGTTTCGTCATCTATGACGCAATTGTCAAACGAAAAAATAAAGTTATTATTCGAACTTTCTATTCATCCGCAAGATGTCACTGTTGTATATAAATTCAATCCAGGAACGGACGTCACCTATGCACCCCCCACTACTGGAGGGATATTGGCGGGAATTGGTGGGCAGAAGTCTTCCTACAAGCCTAATAGATGTAATCACTGGCTCATTTAATGACTGCGGTTTGTATAGTTGCGACCTTTCTCCCCCCTTATGCTACCTCACGCAAGTTGACGTGGAGGACTCTTGAAAGGGGTTGCGTCATGCTGGGTGGATTGGCCCCAAACATGGTGGCTATTCTGTGCACAGTAGCATCAGACTTCCCAGTCAACTTGTTGCACAGGTAAGTCATATTTCTTAACCCTAGTAGGAAGCATGATGTAGAGCTACCCAAGGTGCAACTCTGCCTAGATTTATACAGGAGGTGGAGCCTCCTAATAGATCCAAGAGTTGCAGAAGGGAGGATACGGCCAATAAGTTGGCACTTACCCTTGTTACAATTTTATTATTTTACTGATACTCTGTATTACTACATTATGGCCAAAGATTTTATTTAAAGCCCCCTTCCTGAGGCCATGTTGTTTTCTATCAGACTTTTTAGTGAAACTGGACTTTGCACATGTAGTAGTGTTAGAACATTTTTGGCGCGGGCTGCACTAATCTTCATTGCAACACAAATTTCTGCAACTGAAGGGAACGTTGCCGGTGTCGTGGGACCGTTGAGCACCAGATTTATAATGCAGTCTGAGAAGAAGAAGGTGTTGCAACGCCCATGTTTAAGGAGTAGGGGGCACCAAGAAAAACTTGCGTGCACTCGTGAGGGGGCCAGTGCTGAGTGTGCCAGATCCATGCAGAACGGGTGCCAGAAATCTGATTTCTACTACACCGTGTGTCTAATGTAGATGAATGGACAGAATCTTCCTTCGCTCCATTCTCCCGCTGTCTGGACCCTCGTTTGGGTGAGGGAACCCCAATCCCTCCCAAAAATGTGGCCCTGCCATTTCTCTTGTGTTAAATCTTGATTTCATATTTGGATCCCTTGTATGTTTCTGATCACCATTTTGCCTATTGCATTGTCCTCTTCGTTTTTTTTTAATGTGTGCATTGGCCCGACTTGGTCTCTGCGACAATTGTGGACTTTCACAAAGAAAGGGACATCGACCAGTTGTCACTTACCACTTAGGCTGGGCAAGTTGGTGAGGATAGCAGGGAAGAGGTTTTTTGCCGTAGGGCCGCTTGTGTCCTTGTCTGTCCTTCCAATCATTCTAAGTCTAATGCCCAGCAGGTGCGTTTATATAGCATCCCTTAAACTTCATCCTGGTCAGTTTCAGATTAATTCCTTTCTCACAGATCTGATTGGCGAGCTGGTTTCTGAGCTGGGCAACCATGTCCAGGTTCCCATTTCGACTTGGTTCCTTTGCTGCATGCCCTGACGTCTCGACTCCCTTGGAGCGGTGCTGCGTCCTCTACCTCGGCGCCCCGACTACGAGATTTGTTTTGTACCTCAACCCCTTGGCCTGCCACTGCTGGAACAAGTCGTAGACATGATGAAACGGCTACCTGTTCGTTTGGTTTCGACGCATTTTGTGGCGGTCAAGCACCGCAAGTCCAAACCACTCTTGTGGAAGGCTCTGGTGAAAAACCGGTGTTGGTGCCCACTACGATCCGGACGGTCCCAGGTTAGTGCGTGTCGATCCTCCCCAGTGCGTTCAAGGGATCCATTACCTTGAGGCCTGAAACCGTGTACCATTGTCAGCGTTTTGGTTGTCCTAATTATAGTTTTGCTCATTAAATATCAGATTCATGTTTGCTTGTAAAAAAGAAAGATTTAAAAATAAGAAGGTGAATGAAAAAACAGATGATCCGTGACACCTTAGCTCTGTAAATTTTGTGACACTAATGCAAAAGTGAAATCACTGTTCTTTACTTCTAGGAACTTTATTTTAGCAATTTTGAGAACTTGTTCTGTTTTACACAGGTGGGATTCCTGATGGGTCGAGATTTTGAGGCTTCCAAATCTAAAATAGATTATAGACGGCCAAACAGAAAACAAAGAAAAAACACGCTACTCTGACGATGTAGGAAGTTTGGTACAGCCAGGTAATACACAGTCATCACTGTGGTGGAAGTGTCGGTGCATGGAACCGAGTTGAGTGAGATAATACAGTAGTAGACCTCAAATGTAAGTTGTATTATGATATGCGTTTGATTAGCTATGTGATTTTATTGTCTCTATGGCAGTTTTTGTTGATCTTTGTTGAGTTAATTTTTATTCATTGTTAAGATAGAAGATAATTTCAAGTACACTCACAAAGTGGCAACCTTTTTTTTTTACAGTGCACCAACATTTATGGGGTTGGGGGTGGGGGTGAACCCACAAATAAAAATGGGTTGAAAATATAGGGGAGGGGAAAAGTAAAAAACTAGTAAGTAGTTCAGGGGGGTGTAAGATCTAAATAGTATAAGTAGTGTTTTTTAAAGAACAGGGGTTACGTGCAGCGGTTAGGTAAAGGTTTAGGTAGGTAGCACAGGTTAAGGCCATAGAGTTAAAACGTAGAAAAACAGTCAAAAAAACGAAAAGTTAATGATTTAAGCATCATAAAGGAGGAACATTAAAACTAGACAGTTTAGGAAAGCAGGTGTAGGTTTTGGTGACGATGAAATATAGGGGGAGATATCTACTGTGGTACACTTTTGGTCAGAAAACCCACTGTAGAGATTAAACGTTAAGTATAACTCTTAAAATGTAGTTTACCTTTAGTTTTTTCTCATTCAGTGTCATTTTGTATTCAATATTATGAATTATGATCTATTTGGGCTGTTTTCATTGTGTTCTCAAATGAAAATCTATTGTACCATATTGGACATAAATATAACTCCAGAAATATAAAGTTTTATCTCTTTGTATAGAGTAAATTTTACATTTAATTCCCTTTGTGTTTTTATATGTGTTTTTAGTGGTTTTCATGTGGTTAAAAGGCTGACGGACTTTTTTCAAAGTGAGGAGCGATCTGGGTATGTTTTCTAAAATTAAAATTCTTCTTAAGAAATAAAATCAGAAAGAAATATGCGAGTACCTCTAGTAAAAATAAGGCATAAAAGTTGACCGTACTGTAGTTTTTTGTACGATGAGTATAAGGGATAGGTAGCTACTGTGGTACACTTTTGGGACAGAAAACTACGTGTTAGAGATTAACGTAAAGTATAACTCTAGATGTAAGTTGTACCTTTCACTCTTTTCTTAACTCAATTAAATTTTTTTTTTTTTTGTATGGTTAAAATGTGAGGGCTTCTAGTTAATCTGGGTATTTAGGTATTTGTTCTCCAAATGAAAAATCCTAATGTAAAGACAAACAAAAAACTTTAACTTTGATTAATTTAGTAAATTAGAGACATAAAACCTTAATTAGTGTAGTGTAAGAGTTTTTGTAGATGAGTATGGGGAAATATCATGTGAGTTCTTTTGGTCAGAAAACCATTGGAGATTAAACGTAAGTTAAAATCTAGTTATTATAACTTTGTATATCTTGTTTTATCTAATTCAATTAATTTTTTTGTTTATCCTCCTATTGTTTGTATGGGTAAAAGTGATTGAAAGGGCTTCAGGGATTTCAGGTGGTGGTAATAGGTATTTTTTATCTCAAAATAAAAGTCTTTGTTTTCAACATTAAAAACTTTTATGATTGAATAAGCTTATAAAACCTTACTTAGTGTAGTGGTGAGGTTTTTGTACGTGAGTCTAGGGGGCAGATCTACTGTGCGTTCACTTTTTGTCAGAAAACTACATGGAGATTATAACGTAAGTAGAACCCTGACAGAGATTACCCTATCTTATTTTTTCTAAATTTTATTTTATTTTTGTATTTTGTCTTTAATGCTGCTTAAAAAAAAATATTGGCGGTTTTGAAAAAACTAGGTAAATAGGTTTTATCTCACAATAGAACATTATTTCAAGAACACACCAAAAAATTAAGATGTAGATAACTTAAAGACATAAAAAGTAAGGTAAGATTAGGCAGCAGAATCCTATTACCAATATGGATTAGTTTTGACGATGATGAGTATAGGGGGGAAAGATCTACTGTGTGCACTTTTGGTCAGAAATACGGTAAGGATGGAGATAAACGTAAGTCTAAATCTACAGGTAGGTTACCTATACCGTTTTTTTAACTGTTGATGGGAATTTAGAAAACCTAGGGTTAGGGTTTTCGGTTTTTATCTCAAAAATTAAAAGCTTATTTCAGGAAAAGGGTAAGACGGAATGTATGCAGGAACTATAGGATAAAACTTACTCCTTATAGATTGGATTTCTGTACGTGAGTATAGGGGAAGTATCTACTGTGGTTCCTTTTGGTCAGGAAAAACGACCTGTGGAGATTAAGCGTTGAAGTAAACTACTAATTTGGATAGTGTTATACCTTAATTTTTTTTAACTTGATTTTTATGTTTGTTTATATATATTTTCTATTTTTATAAAGACTGTTTGAACTTTTAGTAAGTGTAGGAAGTTATTTTCTCTAAAAATTCCAAATTCTTAAATCAAGAAAAGGGAAAAATATTTAATGGTATGTAGGTAACATGAGTTAGTTATTAAAAGTTAACACTAAAGATCAGGGTTTTTTGGTTGGGATGAGATATGGGAAGAATTTACTGTGGTTCACTTTTGTCATATAAAACCACGGGGTGGAGGTTTATAGCGTAAGTATATTTCTACAGAAGGTTCTTGATGCAATTTTAATCAGTTTTTATTGTCTTTAATCTGTATGTTAAAAGTGATTGAAATTTTATGAGAACACAGTAGATTATTTTCTCTTAAAATGAACATCTTCTTATAAAAAACACAAAATATTAGGAAAAAACTGTAATAAGGGACGGAGTCTAAGCTTGAGAAGAGGAGCCAAGATGAGAGGGGAGAGAGCAGAGTTGGGCTTATCGATGTAAGGATAGCATCGACTGCCTTATTTGCTCGTCACATTAGGCATTGATAATAGCCGTCGATATGTTGAGTATTGACAGAACTAGTAATGCGAAAGCGTAGAAGGAGCTGAATATACCAAGTGATCCTAAAACAACTATATATATAACTAGATTTAAAAAATATTATACAATATATATTTTTCTTTAATCTTATGGTAATTTTAGGCATGACGGTTATGTATACTACATGATTGATTACTATATTTACTATTATGTCACAGATACAAACCCAATAACTTTTTGTATGGTTAGGTAAGTTGTTATATCCGTTTCTCTAATCTGTAATTGATACAATTTGTTCATTGAAATGAATGAATAGAATAAATTGAAATAATGTATATCACATTATTCATATTATTTAAGTTAACATTATTTACATATTTATACATAAATGATGCGTCTTAAAAAAAAGTGATTTTAAAAAAATTCAAAAATGTTTTCCTACAATTTGCATTAGATTATTTATGAAAACATGTCATAATCGGAGAACCATGTGATAAAGGAAAAAGGGGCGTAACGTGGGGTAGGGGGTGGAAGGGTGGTAACAATTAATGAAGGATTAAGTATTTGTTAGCGGAATAAACTAGAGGAATAAGATATTGTGTGTCATTTTGCGACCATGCCTTAAGTGTTAAAAAAAAAGTTAAGGTCCAGTCCATTTTTATTTATATTTCATATTATAATTATTACTGTCATATATTTTATTAAGTTCACAGTTAACAAGTGAGAGTTTAGGGAATTGCATGTAAAGCTTTAGGTTAAAGGTTAGAAAGGAAAGGGTTACCGATGTTGGGGGTAGGTTACAAATACAACGGAACAACCCCTTATCACCAACGTGTAAGGAGTTGGTTAATAGAGTATTTTTCACTGATGAGGAGTTGTTCATGAGTCGTAGCAACCATGATATGAGAGTGCTTGAGTATGAGTGTTTGAAAAACGGGTATTAAAGATCGTTTACAGAATTGGGGGAAATCAACGTAAAAACAATCATATACAAACGAGTATGACTAAGCCATGTAGGCTCACGAAAAGTAGAAGACGCATTTGCATTTCTATATTAGATATTTAGAAATATGATGTATAGAATTTTTTGACTTGTAAAAATGTACGAAACAGTAGGAAAAATTAACACTGTAGCATTCTTCCCCCAAAGAATTTAAAGTGTCAGTTCATGAGAACATCCGTCACCTGTTCATACACTTATTTAACGCAAAAGAAAAATAACTTGTATCAATGTCAAAATATATCTGTTATGTTGTTTTGCAATTTGTTGCAAGATAGCAAAAAGACGGTGAGATGAAGGGAAATTAGAAAGATCTGGAGATCATTTTACAATACGGGAATATAACTATATATTATATAATATATTGTGTGTGTGTGTATTTAGATTTGCAAACCATTATTACTGTGACCTATAAACATGGAAGTCTTTCAACAATTTCATGATCTTAATATAAATAAATAGCTAATACACAGCTATGGCAACACACCATCTAATATTTTCCAAAAACTCCGTCTGTGTACACAAACATGTGTAAAATAGAATAATTGAGTATAGATAAGAGAGATAAGGAGGAATAATTAATAGATATAAATAGTAGATTAATGGACGATAGTAGAGATAGATAGATAGATAATAGATTGAGAGATAGATGAGAAAGATAGAATAGGATAGATGAGAGAGAGATGATAGGATAGATAGATGATTAGATAGATAGATAGATAGATGATAGATAGATAGATGTGATGGATAGATAGATTAGCTAGCATAGAACATAGATAGATAGATATGGAGATAGATTAGATTGATAAGTAGTTAGATAGATAGATAGATAGATAGTGAGGATAGATAGATGAGATTAGATAGATAGCTAGATAGATAGTAGGTAGATATGTAGATAGAAGATATGATAGAATTGAGTATAGATTAGATATGAACGATAGAATATGAGATAGATAGATAGATAGCTAGATAGATAGATAGATAATATAGATAGTAGATAGATAGATGAGTAGATAGATAGAAGGATAGATAGATAGATAGATAGATAGATAGATAGAGATTAGATAGATAGATAAGATAAATAGATAAGAAGATATAGAAGATAGGAGATTATGAGATAGATAAGTATTAGTAAGCATAGTAATAAGTATAGATATGCAGATAGCATAGATAGTATAGATAGATGATATGATAAGATAGATAGATAATTACAGATGATAGTTAGATGATAGATGATCGTAGGATACTAGATGATAGATAGAAGATATGAGATAGATAGATGGATGGATAGATAGATAGATAGATGCTAGATAGATTAGAGATAGATAGATAGGAGATAGTTAGGATAGTAGAATGAGATAGATAGATAGATTAGATATGTGAGATAGATAGGGAGAAGATAGATAGATAGATAGCATAGATGATAGATAGATAGATAGAGATAGTAAATAGAGTAAGATTGATATGAGATGAGATAGATAGATGATAGAGAAGATAGATAAGCTTGAGATAGATATGAGATCATGATAGATAGATAGATGATAGATAAGAATAAATAGATAAGATAGATGATGGAGATAGAAGATATGAGATAGTAGATAGATAGATAATAATTGAGATAGATAGATAGATAGACTATACATGATAAGATAGATATGAGATAGATAGATTAGAAGCGTTGAAGATAGATAGAATAGATAGATAGATAGAGTAGATAGATAGGAGAAGATAGATAGAAGAGATAGATAGATAGATATGGGAAGATAGATAGATAGATAAGATAGATATAGATAGATAGATATGAGAGATAGATAGATAATAGCTAGATAGAATGAGATAGATATGAGAAGATAGATAGATAGATAAAATAGATAAGATAGATTGAGATAGTAGATATGAGATAGATAGATAGATCGATAGATAAGGTAGATAGTAGATAATAGATAGCTATAGATAGATAGAGATAGATAGATAGATATGAGTTCAGATAGATCAGCAGATTAGAATGAGTTAGATAGATAGATAGATAGATATACTATTGATAGATAGAAGATATGGGAGATAGATAGATAGTATGAGATAGATAGATAGATAAGATAGATAGATAGATATGAGATTAGATAGATGGATGGAGTAGATAGATAGATAGATAGATAGATATGAGTAGATAGGATAGATAGATAGATAGAGATAGATAGATATGGGAGATAGAGATAGAAGATAGATAGATAGATAGATAGTTAGATTAGATAGATAGATAGAAGGATTGATAGATATGATATAGAAATGATAGAGAGATAGGAAGATATAGATGTAATTACAATGTTATACTTGAATTTTTCTTTGTCTTTAAATATATCATTTTCTAGTTTAGGATTTGCGTGTTTAACCTCATTATAAGGACTATAAGGCCGTCGTGACATTAAATAAATTTCCAGAGATTTTTTCAATAAGTTAACAAAATGATATCCCTCTGTCACAGGAGACAAGAAAATATGTCTCCTGAGCATCATCTTCCGTCCATATGAAGAACAAATAAAGACTGGACAACACCGACGTCGTCTTTGTTTGGTGAATGATAACTTTACCGGGAACGAGATGCCAGGTGACTGTTGGAAGGGGGACAATGATGTAGTTATAACCAAAAGGATCTTCCAGAACAGCGAAAAGGGATCAAGGATGACAATAACGCCTACAGTTTGAAGACAGTTTCTCGAACTCGAGGGGGATGGATGAATTCAATAAGTATAAGGAGCTTCAATGTGAGGTGACACATAGCACCCTAAGCACAGCATTGGTCATAGGCTTCAAGACGGCAGAGTGTTCGATATGATCAGGACTTGGCGAGTCCTAAGGGGTCTCCACCCTAATCCTAGGACCGCTTTCCCTTGTGTTTCTATTTAATGCCTTTTGTGCTAAACGACGATTTACAACATAATATATAATATATCCTGTATGTCTCATGGTCAAATTCAGCCAAATGCAACTTATTGGATTATTGTAAATCTACTTGTTACATCATAGAAACACATTGTTAATTTTTTGTTCTGCCTGTTCTTTATGTGAATGAGGAAAAAGAATAAAAACATATTTTGCTTAATGATTTTTTGGCTCTTGTCTATTTAAAGGTGTTAAAAAAAAAAAACTACTTGGAAATTCTAGGTTAAGGGGAAACTAGATTTTAAGATTTTTTTGTGATTTTTTTACTTTATTTGAAAAAAAAGTTTTAAAGGTTTCACTGATGTCAAAAAGCTTAGCATATTTTTAAAAGATCACTCTCCATCATCATATCAGAATAACGTCTATATGTAGATAACACAGGATCCACCGTGGCAATAGGTGATGGTCAAAGTTCACATCCACAATTCATTGAATATCATTTGTCTCTTGTTTTCCATATAGTTAAAGGGGTTTTCCCACGAAGACAAGTTAGGCCCTATCCACGGGATAGAGCCTAACTTTCTGATCAGAGGGGGTATCAGTGCTCCATGAGAGTAATATAGCAGACAGCCGTGCATGACCGCTCTGCTCCATTAATCTCTATGGAGCAGATCGGTGAGCGTGGCCCTCGGCAATTTCCATCAGCTCCATAGATATTAATGGAGCAGAACGGTCATGTGTGGTAGTGTGCTCCATTAGTCTGAGGAGCAACGGACCCCTGGTTTTCGCGATTTGGGCGGGTCTCAGCACTGAGACCCCCACTGATCTGCAAGTCAAGCCCTATCCCGTGGTTAGGGCCTAACTTGTCTTGGTGGGAAAACCCCTTTAAGGTTATTCAAGAGAATTAAGCAAAGACATTTTTGGATATTCTTAGATATATGAACAGGGCCAACATCTGACAGTAATGGGGTATTGTTATTGTTAAGGCCAATGGAAAAATGTTCACCCAATGAATTTCATCCATACTTTTAATCTTCAGGCCCCATTGAAATGCTTCCCATTCCCTCATGAATTAAAACTGTATATATATATGGTTTGGTCTTGTAAGAACCTTTATTTAAAGAGAGACGTTCAATGTGTTCAACAAAAAGATTAAGAGACTTCATCAGATTCTACTACCGACCCCACACATGCAGTAGGGTGCACAGAGATTGAGGGACTTAACATGATGTTCAGGAGCAATGAAGATTTGCCAGGATATTCCTTATATTAGACCACAAGGTCAATTTTGAAGATTCTGTAAAGGAATGACATTAATGTATATTTTTCTACATTTTCATTATGAAGAGTTTTAAGGGTACCCCCAAAAACAAATCAGATCAGTTGGGACGGATTCGTTGGGGTCTATATATCAAGACTGGTCCTTTGTTGCCAATCAGTACAATTAACACACAATAAGACAGAAAGAGATCCCAAACTCTTTACAATTATTGTGCAGCACTTGTAACCGTAAATTATATTGTAATTTAAAACTAGACCGGCCCCATGCTGTCGTAGATTTCCACTATAACCTGCGCAAATTTTTAGTACATGGAAAATAAAATGATAAAACCTTATCTATATACACTGCTTCAAAAAATAGAAACACATAAAGGGATTCTGGATTGTGGTTTAGTGTTTCAAATCGCCCAATAAAATGTATATACTGACCCCTGTACGCAGGTCTCGGGGGTCTTCACATTCGCTGTAGTACACCCTGTGTATTTACTGTGCTGTTTGTACGGCACTTGTGCATTGAAGAGCCCTCACTCCTATTGTTTCACATGACTGTTTGTACTCTGTAATGTCTAACTTTATTTGTATGTTCCCCAGAATCTATAAAGCGCTATGGAATTTGATGGCGCTATATAAATAAAGATGATTATTATTAATGAAGCGATGGTGTACCATTCCGGCTACAATGAATCAGTGCGCATGTATCCGAAACACACGAGAGATGAGTCCAATGCGTCTAACTGGACTCATCTCTATCAAGTCTAAAGGTTTATTTTTTGTTATAGCCTCCACAGAGAGAACTCAAACAGGGCAATTTAGGCCACTAAAGTACCGATCCTCATCGACCTGTAGTTGGTTAAAAGGGTTTCCCACGAAGACAAGTTAGACCCTATCCACGGGATAGGGTTTAACTTGCTGATCAGTGGATCTGCAGATCGCGAAAACAATGGACCCCTCGCTGCTCCTCAAACTAATGGAGCAGAAGGTCGTGCATGACCGTTCTGCTCCATTAATTTCTACGGAGCTGACGGACATCAGCTCCATAGAGATTGATGGAGCAGAATGGTCATGCGCCGTCCGTTAAATTACTTTCATGGAGCGACAAGGGGTCAGTCGGACTCCCACTCGCACTGAGACCCCCACTAATCAGCAAGTTAGGGTCTAACTTGTCTTTGTGGGAAAACCCCTTTAAGTATCCAAAATCACCCTGACAGGTTTTCTTTAAACCACACAATGTAACTCCACATCATTGACACTTCTGTGAAATCAACTTGTCCTGATTGTAAATATTTTTTTTTCTTTTGTTGTGCAAATTGAACAGAAAACAGGTAGAAAAGATAGGCAATTAGTAGGACGAACCCGATGAATGAGTGGTTGGATAGGTCAGAAAGGGACTTCAACGTTCTTCTGCCTGCAACATCCTCCGGCTGATTTGACAGTGAGTCAGTAATGGTGTCAGGAGACATCCATTTAGAGGGCATGTACAAGCCAGTGGTACTTTGACTGACATTATGCAGGTGCGTGGGCCCTGGGTTCCTTCTTATGTATATCAATTCCAGACCTCATGCTGCATGATGAAGGCAGTGATGCTATGGACTGGCCGGCCCCTTCCCTAGACCTGAATCCAATTAGGTGCATCTTTAATCCAGGTCTGGGAGGACATAAGGAGCACGCTCATAGAGGCATAAGGAGGCCACACACACAACTGAACCTCATTTCCTTGCCTTGAGACATTTAGACTTGGATATAACTTTTGATCATTTGCATTGATCCTTTTTATGTTTTATTGTTCTTCACTATGTAATGAATACAGAATTGCAATTGGATTATTTCATTCATTGAGATCTAGGAGGTTGGATTTTAATGTTCCATTTATTTTATTTTAGCATCATATAATATGTACTCAAAATAGTTCCACTAAAAACTACAACTTCTTCAACAAAGTACAGTTTTAAGATCTGAAGTAAGATGTATCTTAGTGAGCTCTAAGTTGTATAAGGGAACCTGTCACCACAAATCCCATTTTTTACCATAAAACATGTTCCAAAAGCCCATAACGTGACATAGTTGCTTTTGTCATGTTTGTGAGTAGCATTGGTTCGCTATAATCATACAGTGTATATTACCTGGCTCCCTGCCGAGCTCTCACGCTGAGTCCCAGGGCAGAAATGATCAACGGCATAACTGTCAGGCTCCAGGGGTAGTGGACCCATGGGTTGGATTTGCTGCGGTGTGGTACCACCAGGTCATTCCACAGGTGCGACTATAATGAGGAAGTACCAAGTTTTAGAGAGTAGAGTCCAGCTGCTACCATACCACTTCTCACAAATAATATGAATCGTCCTACTCTCTGGTGCCTGCATCTTTCACTTCTATGGAACTGTCAAATCAGCTGTTTTAGTCCCACAGAAGTGAAAAAAAAAAAAATATATATATAAGTATATGGCCATGTATCATTTACTCTTGGACAAGTTTGAGGCCCTACTTCTGTCATAAATGCTCGGACCACCAGTGTTTAGACAGACACTGATTCTTAATCCTGTGTTAAGGGAATCATTTCGATCAAATAGTCAATTGTTGTACAACCCTTATAATGGCTAATTAGGTTATTATTAGGTTATGTTAATTTGGGTTCCAATCAACCAATGAGTGGCCTACTTGGACCTGGAGAGTCACCTCCGTTTTCCAATGGACTTCACTTATATTGTTTTCCCCTGGTCCCCATGTTTAATTTCATTGGCTTAACTGGGTCCCGTGATCTCCCAGAACTCCTGGTGCCAGATTTCCTGGAGCCCCTCTGAGGGGGGGGGGTACCTTTTTCCCACCTAGTCCTCTGCAGGTTTACTGGATTGTTTGAAAACCCCTTTAACTAAAAAAAAACAATATTTTCAAAGGAATCATTTTACAAAATGTCTTCCACCCGTTTTCTGTGTTTGCAGCCCGTCTTTATTGGGGGCTGTGATGAATTATTACTCTGACAATATCTTGTACATGTGCCCATTACTGCAGCGTTACTTCCTGTGCCAGCGTGCCCTGTCCTGCAGATGGCTATGCAAAGTGATCTTAATATAACATGTTTTCTTTATGAACATCTTTAATGTATTTATATGTTTTATTTTTGACATTTTTCATTGTTTGACATCTCATTTCGCCTGATATTTTTGTTTATCAGAACTAATGATCCGATAATGACCCAACATCATGATAAAAAGGGTAAGCGAGAAGGGAACTGTTCTTACTATGTTGGCATTGACTACAAGATTTTACCTTTACTATAAGATGCTGTGATTTTAGTTTTTTTCAAGAAGTGGACATTTTTTTTTCCCACAGCTGACCATGGGTGCAATTTTTCTCCATAGACGGATGCAGCAATGTTTTTGAAATATAGAAGCTATGTTTTTCACTAAAATGTTACTCAGTCACACTTAAAGGGAACCTGTCATCAGGAGCCCTTTTTCTGGCTCCCTCATGTGTCCCTAGTCCCATGGGAGTGACCATTGAGGAGTGGGGCAGACTTTTATGACGTCCTATTTAACCAAAAAAAAAACCTCAATAGCACTGAATAAGTAAAGTAACTAATACTTTGGTATTATGGTACACATAATTAATCTTTATTAATCACATCAGTCATTCACAATGACCAGAAAAAAAGTATTTATTATCAGTGTGATATTATCCAGACTGGGAGTATCATATATCAAATCTGTAACAAGGTCCTGGTAACACATGATAAATATCACAGCAGCAATTACACATTTTAGGGCAGGGGTAGGGAACCTATGGCTCGGGAGCCAGATATGGCTCTTTTGTTGGCTGCATCTGGCTCTCAGACAGATCTTTAAATAGTGATCTGATACTGAGACTACCTATCTACTGGGGGCATGTGCATATGGTACGGCTCTTACAGAATAACATTTTAAAATATGTGGCGTTCATGGCTCTGTCAGACAAAAAGGTTCCTGAACCCTGTTTTAGGGGAACACAGAAGGTTAAATACACAAGGTCTAGTCTAATACTCTAAATCACCCCAAATTATTTTGAGCCAGCTATGACACAACCATAATACCAACCAGAGGCCATACTCCACAAGTCCAGTACCTCACTGTCCAAACACCCCGACGTCAGTGGGTGCCGGAATAATGTGCCACAGAACCATTTAAGGATCATATACAGGTGGAGATAATTACCAGAAAGGGTGTGTTTTGTTGCGGCGCATGTAAGAAAGCGTCCACAGCACCTCACAGATCCAGCACCGCCTTCCAAATGATGCAGGAGCCGCTAAGCACGCCCCCCGGAACTGAGGTAGGGATCGACTTCCTGTCATGTGCACAAACACCCCAAACATCATGGTGGCCATCTAGGAAGTGGTCCTCTATTTAGCCCCTTACTATTTGTATTGTCAATTTCTTGTGGTTGATATATTTCTGGTGATTTATGACGCCCTGAGGGGGGAAGTCACAGAGGAAGGGGGGAGATATGGGGGACATGAGGGTGGGAGGGGACCACATCTTACTGGCCCCTCCCAGGGGACTAGGGACACTGCTCTGCATACAGAAAGGTAAACTTTCATCTAACTCAGTGGTGGCGAACCTATGGCACGGGTGGCAGAGGCGGCACTCAGAGCTCTTTCTGTGGGCACCCGGGCCATCACCCCAGCACACCAGACAGGACTCAAAGAATCTTCCTGCAGTTCCAAGCAACTTAAAATATGCTGCTTCCAGTCATATTTTGATACTTACTTACTACTAGGGACTGTAGGAAGAGGGAGAAGGAGTAGACAGGGCCGAATTATCTTTTGAGGACCTCCTGCTGTCCCCACAATTCTCTGTGTACAGAGGGACACTGGAAAGAAGCTAAAATGATGCAAATTTTCCATCTTTCTACTGTGTTGCTGTCCTCAGGAGACCAATATGATTGTTGAAGAACATGGAGCAGTAAGTTACTGCTTTAATTTTTGGTTGGCACCTCGAGATAAATAAGGGGGGATTTGGGTGTCTTTTTGGGCACTCGGCCGCTAAAAGGTTCGCCATCACTGATCTTATCTTTTTTTTTTTTCAGAAAAAGTCAGTTTTACTATATAATCTCTTTGGCAATGTGCACACTATTCTCTATGGGGATATGGAGGAGACAGAAAAAGGACCCCTGATGACAGGTTCCCTTTTTTGGCAAACAAGAGATTATAGAAAACAGAGCAGTACAGAAAAGTTCTGAAACCAATCTTCTCTCCAATGGTTTTCCATTGAACAACGTTAATACAACTTAACTACAAGTGGCCAAGGAATGAAGCGGTTTCTTCTTTACAACCATTGTTTAGCCTAAATATTTTGGCCCAATATACCCAAAATACCATACAAATAAAGAAAAAAAAAATCAAAGAACTTAAAATGTTAGTCTTTTTTTATACTACTAATTACCCACAGCTTTATGTCAACCAATATTGGCTGTGGGTGCTAAGGGAGCCCTTGTCTCCAACTTTGACTCTGCCAACAAGAGACGGACTTGTTTTATCAATGTTGTCTTAAGATGGGTTGGGTGTAACCCAAGGGGCATTAGAAAATGAATCACCCACAAAGATGGATTGGGGGCTCACCAGCTTGGGATGGTATAATGGCCATAAATGACAACAAAGCAGGTTCCCAACAGGACATTGATGACTACAGTAACTGAGTCGCAAATTCTAAAAATGTGCATATTTTTGTCTTTCCAAGCCAAGGTCAGGGCTGGAGTGTTTTTGCATAATTATTTGCGATGTTTAAGGCACAAATCAATGTTAAATTAGGCGCAAACATCTGGAAGCAGGAAAAATACAAAGGCAAATCTAGGTTCAAACCAGGAAACTGCAACACAGCAAACTCCGCAAGAAATTGTACAAATGCCCCAATGCACCTGGAAATGTGTTGGAAGGTGGTTCTATATCAGGTCCGGCCTGACGTAAAACTGCACCATAGCCTGAACCTAAGGGGCTTGTGGGCAACCACAGGCAAAAACACCCACTTTGCTACCGGCTGTGCCCCCTTCATGCCTCTCCATGCCCAATAATGGAAATAGGCAAAGTTCCTGGCTGTATGCTCGGCTTGTGTGCCAGATACATCTGCTCCATTTTCTATATGATCTTATCTTATATCTTTTCTCTGTATGTTGGTAAATCCATCTATATCTACCTGCCCATCACCTATCTATACAGGTCTCCCATGGCTGCCCTGTGTGTATCAGTATATAGCAGACCAACAGTCTAATTGTGAAGAATTAAATCCAATTTATTTCTATACAGACAGTCCCCGGGTTACATATGAGAGGTTCCATAGGTTTGTTCTTAAGTTGAATTTGTATGTAAGTCTAAACTGTATATTTTATCATTGTAGATCCAGACAAAAAAAATTTTTGCCCGAGTGACAATTGGAGTTTCAAAATTTTTGGCTGTAAGTGGACCAAGGATTATCAATAAAGCTTCATTACAGACACCTTACAGCTGATCATTGCAGTCTGGGACTATAGCAACATCCAGAGAGGTCACAGGGGGCAGAGGGGTCCGTCTTTAACTAGGGGTCGTCTGTAAGTCGGGTGTCCTTAAGTCTGATAATCTCCATTTGAACAAACCTTCTACTTACCAAGATTCTGTCTCTGTTATCAATCTCCTTGTATCATGTTTATGTAATTATCTTTCTATCTTATATCTATCATCATCATAATTATCTTAATCATGATCCATCTATCTCATATCTATCTATATCAACTGTAATATACTTATTACTTGTCTCCCAGTCACTTATAAATCCGTATATCGTCATTTAGAACAGTAGATTCATAGCTCGTGTCCTTATTATATCCTTGTACTATCTATATGCCTATCTCTTAATATCTATTTATCCCCATCTGTCTAGTTTCTATCTATCTATAATTATTGGCTATGTTTCTATGCATTCATATATATTTATTATTATTATTATTATTATTTTCTATATATATATATATTTATTAAGTTTTATTATATTATTCTTGTGGATACCAGATATTTATCCAAAAACCTCTACAAGATATTGATTAGGGACCATTCTGGTATGTCCTTGTATAAGAATTCTTTGAGATGTGATGTGTAGGATAAGTCTCCATAGTGCACGTCTCCTTCAGATACAGAGATTTCTATGACATCTTCGGTTCTCTCTTTCGGAGGAACTAAAACTGGTAAAGTGCTGCAGGTGGGAGCAGTGGAGCATCACCAGACCTCTGAGGTGGCACACCCTACACATGACTACACCGAGGACATATCATCCAACTCAGCATAAACTCTATCTATCTATCTATCTATCTATCTATCTATCTATCTATCTATCT
>CM033641.1:13012758-13116427 GCA_019512145.1 Engystomops pustulosus
CTATCTATCTATCTATCTATCTATCTATCTATCTATCTATCTATCTATCTCATATCTATCTATCTATCTATCTCATATCTATCTATCTATCTATCTATCTCATATCTATCTATCTCATATCTATCTATCTATCTCATATCTATCTATCTATCTATCCATCTCATATCTATCTATCTATCTATCTCATATCTATCTATCTATCTATCTATCTATCTCATATCTATCTATCTATCGCTATATGTTTAATATACACTGCTCAAAATAATAAAGTGAACACTCACATAACACGCCCTAGATCTGAATGATTAAATATTCTCATTGAGTACTTTGTTCTGTAAAATGTTTAATGTGCTGACAACAAAATCACAACAAAATGATCATAGGAAATCAAATTTATTAACCAACAGAGGCCTGAATATGATGTCACTCACAAAATCTAAGTTCAAAAACACCACAGACTGATCCAACTTTGATGCAATGTCTGTAAACCAAGTCAAAATGAGGCTCAGTATTGTGTGTGCCCTCCACGTGCCTTTATGACCTCCCTACAACACCTGGGCAGGCTTCTGATGAGGCTCAGTATTGTGTATGGCCTCCACGTGCCTGTGTGACCTCCCTACAATGCCCTGGAATGCTCCTGATGAGGTTCAGTATTATGTGTGGCCTCCACATGCCTGTATGACCTCCCTACAATGCCTCGGCACGCTCCTGATGAGGCTCAGTATTATGTGTGGCCTCCACATGCCTGTATGACCTCCCTACAATGCCTCGGCACGCTCCTGATGAGGCTCAGTATTGTGTGTGGCCTCCACGTGCCTGTGTGACCTCCCTACAATGCCCTGGAATGCTCCTGATGAGGTTCAGTATTATGTGTGGCCTCCACATGCCTGTATGACCTCCCTACAATGCCTCGGCACGTTCCTGATGAGGCTCAGTATTATGTGTGGCCTCCACATGCCTGTATGACCTCCCTACAATGCCTCGGCACGCTCCTGATGAGGCTCAGTATTGTGTGTGGCCTCCACGTGCCTGTATGGCCTTCCTACAATGCCTTGGCATTCTCCTGATGAAGCTCAGTATTGTGTATGGCCTCCACATGCCTGTATGACCTCCCTACAATGCCCTGGAATGCTCCTGATGAGGCCCAGTATTGTGTGTGGCCTCCATGTGCCTTTATGACCTCCCTACAATGCCCTGGAATGCTCCTGATGAGGCCCAGTATTGTGTATGGCCTCCACGTGCCTGTATGACCTCCCTACAATTCCTTGGCATGCTCCTGATGAGGCTCAGTAGTGTGTATGGCCTCCACGTGCCTGTATGACCTCCCTACAATGCCTCGGCATGCTCCTGATGAGGCTCAATATTGTGTGTTACCTCCACAAGCATGGAAAGACTGTTCAATATGTATGACCTCTCCTGGTAAGGGCTCATAATAACTAAAGGGAATAACTGAAGGCGTAACAAAAATGTAAACTCAACCTTATCTATCTATCTATTCATCCACCTATTTATTTTCAATATTTCTATCTCATATCTATTTAATATCTATCATAAAAAAGATAAAACTGCAATGCACATCAAAATGTATGTTTCTAACATCTGTCTATAAATAGTTACTAGCTAATTCTTTCTTTCAGAGTCCGATCTTTCTATCCATCTATCATCCATTTCATATCTATTTATCTCATCCCTCCAGCTCCACATCCTCCTGATTATAATGGCAAACTTTATTTCAGCATGTATCTCATATTAACATTGGGAAAAACATGATAAGATCGACGCATTTCAGACTTAGCTGTATGTTATACGGAAAACACCAGCTACCAAGCTCCAGACTTCTCTGCAGTCCCTTGGACTTTGTGTATAAGATGCGGCTGATGACTGGTTCAAGCTGCAGCATTTTTTATTTATTAAATTATTTTTATTCTGTTCCCTTATAAAGAATGGAAGGGACATTATACAAGCTCTTATACCTATTTTGTCACCCCCTCACCCTCATAGACTGTAAGCTCTTGTGTCACCCCCTCATCCTCATAGACTGTAAGCTATTGTGTCCCCTCTCATCCTCATAGAATGTAAGTTCTTGTGTCACCCCCTCATCCTCATAGACTGTAAGCTCTTGTGTCATCCTCTCATCCTCATAGACTGTAAGCTCTTGTGTCACCCCCTCATCCTCATAGACTGTAAGCTCTTGTGTCACCCCCTCATCCTCATAGATTGTAAGCTCTTGTGTCATCCCCTCATCCTCATAGACTGTAAGCTCTTGTGTCACCCCCTTCATCCTCATAGACTGTAAGCTCTTGTGTCACCCCCTCATCCTCATAGACTGTAAGCTCTTGTGTCACGCCCTCATCCTCATAGACTGTAAGCTCTTGTGTCAACCCCTCATCCTAATAGACTGTAACCTCTGGCCATCCCCTTATCTTCATAGATTGTAAGCTCATGTGTCACCCTCTCATCCTCATAGACTGTAAGCCCTTGTGTCACCCCCTCATCCTCATAGACTGTAAGCTCTTGTGTCTCCCCATCATCCTCATAGACTGTAAGCTCTTGTGTCACCCCTTCATCCTCATAGACTAAAAGCTCTTGTGTCACCCCCTCATCCTCATAGACTGTAAGCTCTTGTGTCACCTCCTCATCCTCATTGACTGTAAGCTCTTGTGTCCCCTCTCATCCTCATAGAATGTAAGATTTTGTGTTACTCCATCATCCTCATAGACTATAAGCTCTTGTGTCACGCACTCATCCTCATAGACTGTAAGCTCTTGTGTCACCCCCTCATCCTCATAGACTATAAGCTCTTGTGTCACCCCCTCATCCTCATAGACTGTAAGCTCTTGTGTCACCCCCTCATCCTCATAGACTGTAAGCTCTTGTGTCATCCCCTCATCCTCATAGACTGTAAGCTCTTGTGTCACCCTTCATTTTCATAGACTGTAAGCTCTTGTGTCACCCCCTCATCCTCATAGACTGTAAGCTCTTGTGTCACCCCCTCGTCCTAATAGACTGTAACCTCTGGCCATCCCCTCATAGACTGTAAGCTCTTGTGTCACCCTATCATCCTCATAGACTGTAAGCTCTTGTGTCACCCCCTCATCCTCATAGCCTGTAAGGTCTTGTGTCACTCCCTCATCCTCATAGACTGTAAGCTCTTGTGTCCCCCCTCATCCTAATAGACTGTAAGCTCTTGTGTTCCCCCTCATCCTCATAGACTGTAAGCTCTTGTGTCACTCCTTTATCCTCATAGACTGTAAGCTCTTGTGTCAACCCCTCATCCTCATAGACTGTAAGCTCTTGTGTCACCCCCTCATCCTCATAGACTGTAAGCTCTTGTGTCCCCCCTCATCCTCATAGACCGTAAGCTCTTGTGTCACAGCCTCATCCTCATAGACTGCAAGCTCTTGGTCACCCCACATCCTCATAGACTGCAAGCTCTTGGTCACCCCTCATCCTCATAGACTGTAAGCTCTTGTGAGCAGGGCCCTCACTCCTATTGTTTACTATGACTGTTTGTACTCTATAATGTAATTTTACATTTGTATATGTCCTCCTGAAATCTTTACACCACTATGGAATATGATGGCACTATTTAAATATACATAATTATTATTATTATTATTATTACCAGGACCAAGATTAAGACATAGAACAAGCAAGAATAACATTGGTATAATAGTCACACCTGTGGAAGAGATCCTGCAGAATTCTGAGCGTATGAGTAATACCATCACGTACTGTAAATCTGGTCATTTAAAGATTATGTCTTTGATTGGAGTATTTCACTTTCATTGTCTTATTCTAAATGGCTGCCATGTCAGCTTCTTCCAGCCACAACTCATCTTTGGAGATTTAGCAACACCAAATTTGTAAGTTCCTCACTTTAACATCACCTTCTTAACACAAACTTAATTCTGTGCTCTTGTTCACTAGAGCTATGCTCGTGGAGTAGCCAGTAAAGTCATGGAGGTCCCGCAGTAGACAAAATAATCTCAGTGCCCCCACAGTAGCCAGTATAGTAGCAGGGGTCCCACAGTAGCCAATATGCTAACAAAGCCTTCAATACAGTAACACTACTCCCGCAGTAGCCAGTATAGTCACAGTGGCCCTGCTGTAGCCAATATAGTAACAATAACCCAACAGTGGCCAATATAGTCACAGTGCCACCACAGTAGCCAATTTTAAAACAATTTTGGCAATAGAAAAACAAATACCCTATCAATGGCATTGCCATGAAAGCAAGGATAAGGATGACACAGAATACTTGCATATTCTATGGATATTGATACCTAGGGAGTACTTTTTAGCTTCATCATACACTTGGAATTAGCTATTCTGGTTGGAGTCCATTTTCTCCAATTTGATCAATAAATAAAATTGTCATTTTTTGTAAAATTATTACATTTTTTGGTATTTTGGCTCTTACATCCAGTATGTGCAGCACCTGCCCTTGCAGACTGAGATCCTGCTATTATTCAGTAAGTTTTTGTGGTTTCCTTCCCCCAGAGATGGATATAGCAGAATCACATTTCTGAAACTGATACATGAAGATCTTACACAGAGGACACGTAATCATGGGGGAAATTTTGTACGCCAGTTATTTTAACATCAATTTGTGGCCCCTAATCTCCCCCTAATATTGTGTCCCCCTCGTATTGTGGCTACCCCCATCACCCCTCTTATTGAGTGTACCCTTTCATTGTGGCCACTTTTGTTCCCCCTTTTATTGAGGATATCCTCTTATTATGGACCTTCTTCTCTCCCTCATATTGTGGCCCCACTCATTTCCACCTCTTATTGAGGGAACCTTCTCACTGTGATCTGGAGAACATCTGTATGATGCACTATAGGAAACATCCAACCTCAAATAAGTTGCTATCCCAAATATTAAGTTCTGTCTTCCTATTGTATCAAATACTCATTACATGCCATAAAAGGCAAGTCTAATATATAAAGGTGTGTGTATGTATGTATGTATGTATGTATGTCTGCTACAGGAGTCTGTACTGTCGTGTTTACAATCACCAAATTTTGCACAGTTGTTGTCTGTGACTCAGGAAACCTCTTAGACCAGGTTTTGAGCTGAAATTTTCACCCCACGGTTTCCAAAATTCACTTTTTACCCACCATATACAGGAGCCATTGTCTGCTGTTGTTGTGGCAGTTGGAAGCTGAGCCGTGATTGGTTGCTGTTCTGCCACAGGTCATTAACATGAGCTCTGAGCTGTGGTTGGTTACTATAGTATGAGACATTTATATGTGAAGGTTAGATGGAGAGGGATACAGAGATAGGGGGAGATTTATCAGAAATGTCTGAGGTAAATCAGAGACTAGCTGTAATTTTATAAACAAATGTGCAAAAATGAAACTTGAGCTCTCAGTCACTGAAAGAGACTGCCGCCGACAGGCAGAGACTCACTGAAAGAGACTGCCGCCGACAGGCAGACACTCACTGAAAGAGAAAGAGACTGCCGCCGACAGGCAGACACTCACTGAAAGAGACGGCCGCCGACAGGCAGACACTCACTGAAAGAGACGGCCGCCGACAGGCAGACAGACACTCACTGAAAGAGACTGCCGCCGACAGGCAGACACTCACTGAAAGAGACGGCCGCCGACAGGCAGACAGAAACTCACTGAAAGAGATAGATGGATAAAGTGATGATAGTGGAGAACATTCTATATAGAACAATGGAAATTCTACTTATTGTAATAATTCTATTATTATCTTTTGAGCATATTTGTCTCATGCCAGTCTATGAATAGGGGGGGGGGGGGATGTGGTGACCCATGACACCACCTGGTGTGCCCCATCTCCTACATGTCACTGCTCAGTGGAGAGAGAAGAGGTTCTGACCCGTCTCTGCACATGTAAGGGTCCAGTAACCACAAGAGGGTGATTCAGGGAAATGGCAGGAAGATGGTGCCAGCTGTAGCACATGGGTGATTGGCACAGCTGGATAATGTGTCATCACCTACATACACATGTCCTACTGTGCGGGGACCAATACAATGTTATATGATGAATTACACATCTATCTCATGTCCATCTATCTGGAATCTAGGTTTTCCCTGTATCCATCTTCAGTATAAAAAGTAACTCATATCCATCTTGCTTCAATCATCATCTATCACTTCTCTCTCTCATGTCTTTTAAGAATCAGTCAGAATTAACCTCTTGATCTTTTCAAGATTTTTTTTTTCAATCTAACTTTACAAACTACAAATTATACTGCACAATATCCAAAATAACACAATGAATCATAAAGAACACATGTGATATACATCTACACATCACAATACAGGCGGACCCCTACTTAAGGACACCCAACTTACAGACGACCCATAGTTAAAGACTGACCCCTCCGCCCACTGTGACCTCTGGTGACCTCTCTGGATACATTAGTATAGTCCCAGACTGCAAAGATCAGCTGTACGGTGTCTATAATGAAGCTTTATTCATAATCCTTGATCCCATTACAGCAAAAAAATTTTAAAATCCAATTGTCACTGGGACAAAAAAAAAATATTGTCCGGATCTACAATTATCAAATATACAGTTTCAACTTAAGGACAAACATGAGGAACCTATCTTGTATATAACCCGGGGACTGCCTGTACAGACACCAGAAGTAAATCACTTGAGTTCATATCTATCTAATATATACCCAACTCATATCAAACTCAATGAAGCTTTAATGACAAGACCAAATAAAAGTTATTGAGGATACCCCCTTATTGTGCCCCCCCCCTTATCTCCCTCCTCATATTGTAGCCCCCCCTATCTATTCATTATTGTATATTCTACCCTCTAATTTCTATACATTTATCTCACGTCTATCTCAATAAGAAGCAAGTTTAAAGTTGTGCAAAAGTTCTGATCGCTTTTGTATAATTTACAATGGTGTCCCCAAAACTTCAAGGGGTTGTCCGAGATTAGACACACCGGCTATGTGATTAATCCAGAATCTAGTCCGGGTAAAGCACACAGCCATCTGGATTAGGGCTTGGGATGGCCAAAACAGCCAATTGTGACCACTGTCCGATAGTTGGCCATAAGTTTTGTGATATAATAATAATAATAATTCTTTATTTATATAGCGCACACAGATTACGCAGCGCTGCACAGGCATGTCAAATTGGTCCCTGTCCCCATGGGGCTCACAATCTAAACAACCTAACAGTATGTTTTGAAGTGTGGGAGGAAACCGGAGTACCCGGAGGAAACCCACGCAAACACGGAGAGAACATACAAACTCTTTGCAGATGTTGACCTGAGTGGGATTCGAACCCAGGACCCCAGTGCTGCAAGGCAGATGTGCTAATCACTGAGCCACCGTGCTGCCCTATATAAGAGTGCATAGCTAAGGTCAACAACAAGTTCTTGAGATACTTTGAACTTTTTCTTGGTCATAGTAGGATACGGCCATGGTCACACTGGACAGATACGTAACCTGTCCATTGAAGGTCAAACCAGACAAAAATGTTTATCATCAATTTAATTTTATTGTCTTAGTCTGAAGTGTAGATGTCCAGGACTTTCACCGGCCAACCATGACCATCTGTAGTGACTAGTGTATGGGGAGGTGGAATATAGCAGAAAGATACACAGCACTAAATATAGATCCGGCTACTTGAGGAGAGACAACACTATATATAAAAAAACAAAACTTTCTAAAAATAATGGATTTTATTGGACAGCACATATACGGTTTTTGTGTTTCTGGACCAAAATTTCTATAAAAAAAAAAAAATAATAATAATAATAAAAAAAATCTAACTACACTTTTTAGAGGAGATCACACTTGGCTTTCTTGGCAGGGACAGATTTGCATGAGAGAAGTGAAACAGGCAGGTGTCCGGCGGACGCTCCGATGAGCAGTAACGCTCTCTTGCATCACTCAAAAAGAAACTACCTGGGGATTTTTTTTGCATTTAAAATCCATCAAACAATAAAAAAAATGTCAATTATTGAAGTTATAAAAACTAAAACATGTTGTGTTGATTGATCTTTGGGACATTATCGGAGTCTGCCCGAATAAAAATAATATAAATATACATACAGACTGTGAAACTAAGCATGAGGTCTATTAAAATTATTAAGTATTTTTGAGATTATCTCAAAAGGGTTTAGACTGAAATTATTAGGTCATCTATAACACATGGGTAGGGTCCAACACTAGAGCTTAGGACACCATGGTCAGGTTCAGCCACCTGGCCAGGAGGCAGAGCTACTGATCCGTGGTGGGGCCTGGTTTGGTTCAGGCCATCTGTTCCCTTCTGTTTGTCATCCAAAAAAATATTATACTATTACCGGGACCTGCTGAACTCAGTGTGAACTTGGCCTAAGCAGTGCCTAGAGGTATACCTCTGCTAATCGATATAATTATGGTTGTTGGATAGAGAGGAGTGAACCTGGTGATCGTTTCGGCGTTTGGGTTAGTCTGCCTCATCCGAACATACTGTCGGATTGGCGACTGAACAACCAATATGGCAAATTGATTCCCCTAGAACAGTGGTGGTGAACCTATGGCACGGGTGCCAGAGGTGGCACTCAGAGCGATCTCTATGGGCACATGTGCCATCACCCCAGTGCAGAGTTCGCCAAACAGTACTCAAGGCCTCTTGCAGTCCCAGGCAGCCCAGGACCCTAGAAGGAAGCTACAATGATGATCCAAACTTCTTCTCCTTTCTACTGTATTTTGGTCCTCTGGTGCCTATAAATTGTAGCATTGGCACTTTACAAAAAAATATGTGGGTTTCAGTCGTAGTTTGGGCATTTAGCTTCTAAAAGGTTTGCCATCGCTGCTCTTGAAGCTGGCCATGGCAATGATTGACAAAGGTTGATACCCCCTGGCCAATCACAGCCATGGCCAGTTACTAGGAGAATCAAATTGCCGGACTGCTTGTTCGGTCGACAATCCAACAATATTTCCCGGTCAGGTGGCCGAATCCAAACACCGCGCCCAATCACCGGGTCCAATGATCACATTGTAACAGCCAAAGACCCCCGATAAAGCTTTCTAGAACACATTTCTAGTCTTCACTGCAGATTTTTATTCACTTTTAACAATGCATTGGCTAAAATCCCAAATAATAGAACAAGAAAAAAAACAAAAAACTTTGAGCAAAATAATTTTATTATTATTGGAATATTGCATCACATCATACATTGCATTGATAGAAAGATCCAGAATTGTGCTCACAACAATTGTATTCAGGTTTTTACTACTGCAACGTCTTAAGTCTATATAGTATGTATATTCAGTGCATCACATTGACCCTGGAGTCGCCTCAAGTGCCAAACCTTATCACATTGCATAGGTCTCACCAAGAGTGGATAGAATTAAAGGGAATGTCTAGTATAAGGGGAAAAAGAACCTGTTACATAACTGTTCCACAACTAACATACGTGGCGCTACTGTGGGAAGTAAGGAACCACTTGTCTCCAATCCTGGACCAGTGTTTAAAAAGGAATCGGTCTCAATGTAAATTGTATCCAATTTTGTTATATTACGTAAGAGCAGGTAGAGAAAAGCAGCTCAATGTAGGATTATGTTGGAAAAGATTAGAACTTTGAGATGAAAATCTCTACTCTTACTACACATCGGAGTCCATTGGACGGACTCAATCTGATCATTAACCTACCCTCTGAGATTGCATTAAAAAGAAAATAGCTGTCAATCACCGATTAGGGCCACCCACTGGACTCAAGATAGAAAGGGGAGGGATTTCATTCTAAAAGGCTTCCTGTACTCCTAGGAGTCAAAAACTTTGGGTAATCTTATTTACCTCTATAGTTAAGTGGTCACCTCAATGGCTCTGGTGTAAAATATAACAAAAGACAAAAAAAATGTAAGGAAAAAATATTTGTGTAAATCTGTCACTTAAGTGGATGGACAAAGAAATTGCAACACAAGTAGCAGTTATAATAACAGTCACATAATAGTAAAAGTAATCACAAAAAAAAAAAAAAATCCTTTGCTAGAAATAAGCAGAATATTTGCTCTGCCACTACTGAAAACCTCAGGTATAAAAACCGTAAAGCAAAGCGTTTGCAACCATGTACAGTAGACACTAAATGTTTTCGAGTGGAGTTCCCCTTAAAGAGTGAGTAAAACCAAATGATTATCAGATAACCAGACAGTGCAAGATCGGCTGTGTACGTTGCGTCATAGTGGCGATTAACCCTATAAATGATGAATACGTCCATTCTAGAGGCTAAACCAGTAATAAGAGGGCAGCACACCAACTAACCAATGGCATAGAAATAAAGTACCTTAGTGATGTCACTGGTCTGTGATGTAATAGGTTGTGCCCAGTTTAAGGCTTCAGAATGGCCACCACCACCGGGCATTGGCGATGGGTAATCCCTCGCATACATGGCACAGGTAACATGTACTGGTACCACACAAATCCCTTATATTATAATAGTACCACAAAAAAAACAAGGCACAACATGACACATAAAATAGTAGTTCAACCGGATGAAAGGGAAAAGCAGCAAAAAGAACAGAATTGGCACGGAAACAACTGGCGAAGAGCGAGGCACTAGGGACACGATCCGGGGCTAATGCACAGGTTTGTCCCGTATAGACACGGTCCCGTCCTCCATACCAAAGTAGACTCTTTCGGCCATGTTTATGAAGAGCCCGGTGTCCACCACGCCTGCAAGAAACGGGGAGAAAAAAAAAAAAAAAAAGGTCATTAGATTCTTAAAAAATTGCCAACACTGAACCGATCTTACATGACCGTCAAAGACGCAGTCAAGGGACCACCAGGTGTGTGATAGCGGCTACATACAAATCTTCATGTAAATCTGCCGTAAATAGGTAAAATCATTGATCAGATCTCCTGAAGTCCTGCGCATGATGTCAATCACATAGTAGTTGTTCAGAGGCAGGGAGAGCTTGACTTCAAATGTTAAACTCTCCGCCTCCCTGACTTTATACATCTAACATCCGGATTTTCTGGATGAGGTCACCAAGCTTGGTCATGAAAGAAACCTGATCTAGAAGCTGGTTAACGGCTTGACAACATACCGGTAGTGGTTGATCGGGCCTGATGAGAGGTTCTCTTTAAATATATTCGCCTATACAGTAGCATATATCAGCGTGTGATACATCGCTATATTTTATGAGACATATTTCATTTGATGTAGTTCTAAGTAGCAAGTGTTAAACTATAGTCGTAAGATTCTTTGCAAGGGACCTGCAAGATATCACTTATCACATTTTAAACCATCTTACCAATAATGTACAGGAGGTCCCCTACTTAAGAACCTCTGGATATTGGTAATTTACTGTCTTTGACTACATAACTGTTATTAAAGGGGTCTGCAATTAAATACAAATTCAACTTAAGAACAAGCCTACAGAACCGATCCTGTACCTAACCCAGGGACTGCCTGTACTTTATTTTGTAATTATAACATAGTCCCATCTATTGTGGTGCCAGTTTTATTTTATTTTCCATGCTTTAACACTTTTTTGTTGGCGATACCCCAACATAGTGTTAATGTATCCCTAAGTCTCTAGCAATCATATTCTGACAGATCTGAGATATTTAAAGGGGTTGTCTAGTAAAATAACATGAGTGGGGTTCTTCAGGGGCCACCACCACTTCATTTCCGATTCCCTCCCAACAGCACTTTAACCACTAGGAGAATACACTCAGCCTATCATTGGTTGGAGCCTTGGGCCTTTTACCATTTTATTGTAGTGGACAACCTTCCTAAATAAAGTGGAGCTTCCCTTTAAATATTTTATGTACTGTACGGGCACTCTCTCTGTCTGGAGAAATCGAGGTTTAATCACCAGAGCGGTCAAGGCTTTTTTTTTTACTATGAGAACTGTCAATCTGTGGAATAGCCTGCCTCAGGCGCTGGTCACAGCAGGGACAGCAGAGAGCTTCAAGAAGGGTCTAGATGTCTTTTTACACCTAAATAACATTGATGGTTTATGTTATATAGAATTGTTTCCCATAAATCCCTTCTACATCCAATCCCTTCCCTTTCTTGGTTGAACTTGTGTCTTTTTTCAACCATATAAACTATGATACTATGTACAGCATTCTAATAAATCCACATCATGCGCCTCCTGAAGTGACATGAAGTGGAACTTCCATGTAACCATTGTGCGGTTATTCCTGGATATTTTGGGTCAGATTACAGCACAGACTGCCGATCCCCTACGTGGAGTTTCACTCTGGTTTCCATACTCCGTACATACACGAATATTTGTGTATTAGTCATAGAAACTAGAGATGGTTTCGTGTGATTGTGAGAGCTGCACCTGTTCCACGTACACCATCCCCGATCACAACTAAACAGTAATGTTTCTAGACAGACGTTTGTTGTTTGAATTATAAAATTCTGAAATCCTCAAAAATCACCAAAATTGTCCACTCTTATTGCCTGTGTCTATGAAGGTGGACAAGTCAGTAAGTGACAAGGCTGAGCTATGGGGGGGTTGTCTGAATAACAGTCCAGAATTGGGGACCACTACACAAAAAAGAGTAGTTTGAGACCCAGATTCTCAAGTGCAGCCCATGGGGATATCCCGTAAGATTTTACACAGTTTATCTCAGTCTTAAATAATTAAAATAGATAGGGTTTTAAAAGAAAAATATCTGCCAAACATTAGGTTCTTCACCCAATCCAAGGCTCTTGGCTCCCATCACACTTATCCCGAAGAATGGGAAGGACAACACACAATAGGACAATTAGTAGAACTAGACGGCTCATCAATTTTCCATCCAACATTCTTATCCCCAATCGAACCAAGACTTAGACTGGCAGAGATGAGGAGGGCTGTGCCCCTTCCCATCAGGTGGCTGGAGACTAGCTGATACGAGGTCTCCCATACACTGCTCCAAGACCGTAGAGGAAAATTTGCTCCATGATTCACTCTCTCAGTAGGGTCACACTGGATTTTTTGGAGAAACATTAACCCGTTCTTATGTGAATGTCTTGGGAAAAGATAAAAAAAACAAAAAAAAAAAACACTGTTAGCTCTAGAAGTTTTTAGTTTGCCCGGTTCTCTCTACTTTTCTCTCACCGTGCAGGTGTAATCTGATCTCTTAGTAAGTAACAGTCCATCTTTCAAGACCAAAACAAACCATGCTGTTCAGATGCTCACTCATCAAAATGTACATATCCCACACATTTATTTGGCGGGGGATACCCATGATAGCAAAGACCACACCCAGCAGACTTTAAATAAGGTCTATGGACCTGTCAAGAGAGGGAAGAAGTGCGAGCCTTGTAGCTTTTCTCGACCCAGTGCCGCTACCTACTTGCCAGCCCTGTGTTAAACCACAGGCAACAACCAGGCAGAAGTCTCTACCGTGACCAAATGCACAGTTGAAAGAGACAAGACACACAACAAGGCAAAAATCAAAGAATTGAGATCCAAAACAAGATGGTGGCGAGGTACAAAATGATAATGCAGAATAATAGTCAAGGTTTAGGCAAAAGATCAGAATTACAGGGGAGTAACACAATCACATAACAAGCCAGAAAGACTAAAAATAAATAAAATAAATAGAATAACAGTCATAAATGGAGTGACTGAACGCAGCCCCAGAAGCAGATTGGTGCAGCGCTGCAGGACTGTGTCCACACATATTCCCTGCTAGGAGGCTGCTGACCTGTCAATCAAACAGCCTCCCGCAGGACATTGCACCTGGGTGTAGTCCCCAGCCAAGAGAACTCGACTACAGAACTTGTTTTTTCAGGATCCCAGTCTATGGCCTTTTTCATACCATCCCTGACCAGAATTCAGAATGGATACACAGAAAAGGTAATAAATTAGGACGCGGTACTAAAAGAACAATGCAAACATGCATCTTTTTTTCTCCAACGATAAGATGAATAAATTCTAAGAGGAGGATGAACCTCTGATGAACTTCACACAGGAAACCCTGGAGAAAGATTAGAAAAGTTCCTTCATGTAAACTAAACTGCACATGATCAGTAAAAGCTCCTTATTCCCCTGCTCTGGCTACACTTTACGCATTTCAGCCTCTATTGTCAGCCGTAAAAATTGTGGGCGACAGAATTCAGCCAAATCTATTATAGGATTCATGGGTTGTCATAGAACGGAGGCAAAATTTCCATTATTGAATCAGTTGATGACACAATAGTTATTCTATGACACATTCTAAGGATCCTGTAGGACCCCCTGCCAGCCTTCCATGGTGAGAGCCCGACCAGACTTACGAAAATCCATGAGTGCAAGAATGATAATAACTCATTACCCAATAACTAGGCTGTGCCCTCCTCATATAGACCCTAATGCACACGCCCGTCGGTGTGACATATGTACGGCCATAAGCTTGCTCCTGTACATCCGTCCCCCATAGATGGCTATGGAGCTCGGGCTCGCTGTGGTGAGCGCAACAAGTGCTCACCGTTCCGTGCTGCAAAAAGATATAGCCTGCTCTATCTTAGGCTGTGCTACTATTTTTCCTCCTCTCCTGTGCGCCGTGTGCCCACCCGGTTACGGCACGGCAGGCACAACTTCCCAAGCTCCTCCAGATATAAAAGATAGAGTCAGAAAAGAGATGGAAAGTAAATGTAAGAATTGTTACAAGTCGTATTAAAAGGGAAATGCTTCTTTTTCCATTTATCATCCGGTCTTGTAAGTAAGGTCTATGGAGAAGTGAGGGGCAGGTACTGCTAAGCTCCGCCATAAGGGGCTCTTTTGACACCATCATGCCAAGCAATATGTAACGCTACGCCCACCCATCTCCATAGACTGGATACAGGTGGCATGCAGCGAGGAGGGAGAAGAGCGCCCCACAAGGGGGACAATTTTTTTTTTCTATAATAAGGTTCATCTCAGAGTTTCTTATTTTTACTCGTTTCATGTGTTTATGTGGTTATTGTTACTACCGATAGTCACAATCATTCATTATTCGGTAGGAGGGGTGGGCACAGGAAGTTAAAGGGGTAGTCCAGTGGTAAACAAGTTAGCCCCCCATCCAGGGGATATGGGCTAAATTGCTGATCTGTGGGGGCCTCAGTGATGGGACCCCCACAGAACACGAGAACGGTGTTAAGTTGTAACCTCTCGTCCCCCAGGATGAAGAGCCGCCATTCATCTGTAGGGGGCGCTACTAGAGATGGCCAAGCACTGTACTTGCCAATGTCCGTAAGCGCCATAGAGATCCACGAATGGCTGCGCTCTTCATCTCGGGGTGGGGGTGGGGGTTGTCATTGAACTCCCGTTCTCCAGATTCATAGGGGTCCCATCACGGAGACCACCACCGATCAGCAAGTTAGTCCCCATCTCCTGGATAGTGGGCTACTTGTTTGTCATTGGAGGACCCCTGTGAATATTTTTGGAGGACAAAATAACATCACCCTGTAGGTCAGTAGGATTAGGGCAAACACCAGATATTCATTTCGAAATTTTATTTTTCTACTTTTGCATTTTCATCGGTCCCTTGACCTCGCTCTTCCAATGTGCGCTTAAGGATGGAGAAGAAAACTCAAAAATGAACCACAATAAAAAAAAAAATAAATAAATTCAAAAATCTGCCATAGACAGATCTTGTACTATATTGTATTGTTGTCTAAAATGTGACCGCTCTGCCCCCTATTGGAATTTTGAGACAACTGCAGGCGGTGACAAAGGAGGCAGGAAAGAAAAAGTCATGTACACAAGTGCAGATTGTATTACAAACTTAAAGGCATCAGAAACAGATGTACAGGATTAGACATATGACCGCTTTACTCCAGGAACAGCGCCACATTTGTGCACAGGCCGTGTGTGGTATTGCAGCTCACTGGGAAATACAGAAACCGCTCGACACTTTTCAGTACTGAGTTTTCAACGTCTGCAAATTCCTTTCAAAGCAGGCCTGAAGGTGTGAATACCGGTCTATAGTACACCACGACTATGCTGAGAGATGACAAACCTTATAGCATCCTAGAGTCTTTCCAATGATAAAATAAGTGATTGTAAAGGATGAACTGCAGAAGGACTTCGCACAGGAAACCCCTGGGGGTATATTAGAATATGTGCAGGTTTCTCCCTGGTGGAGACTCTGCCTGATACATAAATGTCCTTATACTCACCGGGTATATGGCTACACATTCCCTGTACTGTGCGAGGCGGCCACTAGAGGGCGTTCCAACAAAAACTGTAGGTGGCTCCATTCAGCCAAATCTAATAATTGATTTAAAGGAACTCTACCCTCCCTCTGTGTGAGATACCAGCCGGGGGATGGTGTAGACAGTGTTACGGTTGCAATACGCAAGTTAACGTCTACCCCTCCCCTCTGATTTAGGCCACTCTGGATACAGGTTGAGAGGTTAAAGAGGACCCGTCTCCCTAAAAATAACCCTCTAGTAAGCAGCTCCTAGCCCTACCAGAGTATTATCTGAACCTTCTTGGACCGCCCCATCATGAATACGCCGGACCACTGTGAGCTCGGCCCGCCATTCTCAGGGTATGGCTGCTCAGAGGGTTCCCATAACGCTAGTAGTGTAACACTGCTAATAATGGGGCAGCGCTAGGAGTGTCTTACTTTAGTGAGCAGCTCCTAGAGCAGTTTTTTTTTTTTTTTAGGGTGACAGGTCCTCTTTAAGTGAAGGCAAGTGGAAGGAGAGCAGTCAACACACACACACACACACACACACGTATAATTTTTTAGAAGGAGGAAAGGAAATATAATATCATGGAGGGCTTATATATTACAGTATACAACATGCCCTATAAGTAGCAGCATAACCTGACCCTGTGTGGCGCGAAATTATAACTTTTTACATTGGCACCTTACAGGTTACATCCAGTAGTGTAGTGGGAGTATCTCCAGCATAAACAGTGTGGTAGCCCCTATACAGGCTCGGTGTATGACACAGCACATGAGTAGCATATACCTATAATTGTGCTATGGAAAACCAGACATTAAGAGATTTGTAATGTAAAAGTGACATGTGAACAGAGCCCTGATCTTCCTACAACGACTACTACTAAACTAAAGAATATCAAAATAGAACTGCAAAAATTGGAAAAAATATTAACTTAAAATGGGCTTTGAAAAAGGATCCCGATTATAATTATCCCCATGATCATCCCCCCCCCCACAGTTCTGCTACAGATACATCATATAATATATTGTACCATAGTCTGTACAATGCGGCCGCTCTGCCCCCTGGTGGAATTGTGAAAAAAAATTCCAAGCATTGAGAAAAGTGGAAGAGAAAAGTCAGATCTCAAGTGAGAGAACTTTGCTGCCTCCTGCTGGTCAATACAATCTGCATGTTAATCACTTAGAAACAAGAAGGCACCAAATGGATCACAGTTAAAGTTCTGCAGGATTGGACATTTATAAAACTGCTTTACTTCAAAAACAGCTCCACACCGGGGCACAGGTTGTGTGTGGTATTGCAGCTCAGGTTCTTTTCCTTTAAAAAACGCAGTTCTGAATACAACCCATAGAAAAGCGAGGAGTAGTGACGAGTGCACCCAAACCAACAAGGTTAGGTTCAGACCGGACCGCAAACTTCTAATTGGGTTATGCTCAAAATCCCCACCCCACCTCCCAAGATCATCTATGATGATATTATAGGGAAGTCTAATATTTCCAGACGTTGGATGCCTGTACCTTCCACCTCTTCTCACACCACTTGCCTCATTGTACACAATGAGCAGGATGCACCATGGGTAAAAAGAGTAATGTACTTGGTGATGTTACCATCCCTTCACTGGTTATCCATCAGTGACACCTTAGCAACGCTGTAAAGGATTGTTATCAGGGAGAATCTGTATTCAGCTTGTACCATGAATGCAGCACGTGGCTCATTGTTACATATAGGGACAGTATGAAGGGAGATAGGACGTACAGGCCTGGTGTTAGTTTCCCAGAAACACATTATATGGACAAACGTGTAACTCACCTGGAATCATTTTGATGGCCGTATTCACAGCCGCCCAGTCATGAACTTTATCAAACTTCCAGTCGAGTAAAAAATTCCCGTTATCCGTCACCACCGGACCCTGTATAGAGAAAGAAGAATCATCCGAATGAAGGGAATATATGAAAACAGATTGTCCAAATCAGATGTCTGCTCCTAACAGTAGCTGGGACTGAGCAGTGGAGCCCTCTACAGGCCCTGAAGTGTTCCTACAATTTTCAACATCCTTCCTTATGTCAAATAGTCCCATAAGACATCAGTACATTCCAGAGGAAAAACGCTCCGATTTAAATCACACTTGGGCTATATTCACACTGCCGTTGCCCGCCCATACCGTACCGTACCGTAGTGGGCAACGGCAGTGCATGGGGAGAGGAGGAGGAGGTGAGCGCAGGTCACCCCCGCCCCTCTCCATAGAGATACATGGCGCATGGCGCCGTATTACGGGAAAAGATAGGACATGTCCTATCTTTTTCCCGGGTACTGAGCATTACGGTGACACACGTGTGCTGCACCGTACCGCTCCCGTAGGGCGCCGTGCGCCCATTGCCGTCTATGGGGGACGTATATACGTCTCCCATACTGTAGTGTGAATGTAGCCTAAGAGTCCAAGAGGAGCAACAATCCAGGAATAGAAATACATTTTCTTATGGTCCTGCTACAACAAACAACCACAAAAAAAAATGGTGACCCATCGTTCTATGGCTCTGACCCTACACGGTCTGCATTTCTGCACAGCCAAAACTACCTACAGATTCCCTACAATAATACTGTGTTATAATACTGTATACAAAGCCTAAAACTACTTGTATTGTATTGTGCTGGTCTATTGTGTAATGCCTTCTATGCCCTGTGGGGGAGCTGTAGAAGAATGTAACACTTGCTGCCATTGCATCTCTGTAATTCTGTACAAATTTGAAGAATGAACTCTGGGGAACCTCTGTCACTCACAGCTTTACTGACTGCCATCCTCAGTTCGGCCGCACCTCCAAATTTCTGCTGAATAGTTTTGGTCACTGGAACATAAGCCATAGGAAAAACTTCTATAGGGATCCCCTTCTTCCACTGGTCTCCAAAGTTCTTAGAGTCCTTCCTAGTATCAGATAAAATACAAAGATTACGGTAAATACTATGAATACCACAAACTTGAATGCCATGCACTGAAGGAGTCATGATAGTTACAATGTATTACTATGAGCCCCATCACCCCAGAACTGAGCAGGATGGGAGATTACTTCCCCTCTCCTCCCGATTCTTCTCTGGCTTCTCTCTTCCTCCTCTACATCTTTAAATGAACTGTGTATCCGTCCTCTACGAATGTTATTTTTTTCCTCCCTCTCCAGGTTCTGATACACTCCGTTTACATGTAATGAACTAAAATTGGGGCCATTACCATTTTATGCCTGGTGATCCTGTTGGAGTGGACACTGCAGGACTGATCAACCTGACACGATCTGTCTTTTTTTTCTAGAGTATAACCCAGCTTTCCTAAGTAATCTCTAGATATCCTCCTGTGCATGTGCGTTATACACCCGAAGCACCTCGGGCATTAAATGGGCACCTCAGAAATATCCTATTTAAATGATGTTCATCTTTTGTAACCATCTGTTGAGATGTAGCCTGTTCCCCAATTCAACAAGTAATTGGTAATGTTTAAATAATGAAAAGTTATACAAATTCCCCGGCTATGGCTCCCGGAGTGTGTAAGGTCAGCACAACGAGTGCTTGCCATACTGTGTCCAAATAAAAGATAGATCATGCTCCATCTTCTGCCGTAAGAAGGACTGTGCGGCATTATGTTCTATGGAGAGGGGAGGGGTGAGCAGCTCATCCAGAGCGCCTTACGTGTGCCCACCCGGCAATGTGAATGCAGCCCAAGACTCATAATGTATCCTCTGTGGTGGTGGTGCTTTATCATACCCAGTGCCCCACGTATTCTCTCCTTCCAGAAGATGCGGCTTCTCTCTTCCCTCTCTACCATCTTACACAGACTGTGTATTCTCTCCTCCCTACACATGTGGCTTCCCTCTACGTTCTGATACAGACTGTGTATTCTCTCCTCCCTACACATGTAGCTTTCCCCTCTACGTTCTGATACAGGACTGTGTAAATCTCTCTCCCTACACATGGTGGCTTCCCTCTACGTTCTGAACAGACGTGGTATTCTCTCCTCCCTACACATGTGGCTTCCCTCTACGTTCTGATACAGACTGTGTATTCTCTCCTCCCTACACATGTGGCTTCCCTCTACGTTCTGATACAGACTGTGTATTCTCTCCTCCCTACACATGTGGCTTTCCCTCTACGTTCTGATACAGACTGTGTATTCTCTCCTCCGTACACATGTGGCTTTCCCTCTACGTTCTGATACAGACTGTGTATTCTCTCCTCCGTACACATGTGGCTTTCCTCTACGTTCTGATACAGATGTGTATCTCTCTCTACGCTAAACATGTGGCTTTCCCTCTATTCTGATACAGACGTGTATTCTCTCCTCCGTACACATGTGGCTCTTCCTCTTCACGTTCTGATACAGGACTGTGTATTTCTCTCCTCCCTACACATGTGCTTTCTCTCGTTCTGATACAAGACTGTGATTCTCTATCTGCTCCCTACACATGTGGCTTCTCCCTCTACGTTCTGATACCGACTGATGTATCTCTCCTCCCTACAACATGTGGCTTTCCCCTACGTTTCTATACAGACTGTGTATTCTCTCCCTCCCACACATGTGGCTTCTCTATCGTTCTGATACAGACTAGTGTATTCTCTCCTCCCTACACATGTGGCTTTGCTCTACGTCGATTACAGCCTGTGGATTCTTCCCTCCCTACACATGTGGCTTCTTCTCTACCGTCTATGATACAGACTGTGTATTCTCTCCTCCTACACATGTGTACTTCTCTACGTTCTCTGATACAGACTGTGTATTCTCTCATCCCTACACATGTGGTTCTCTCTTGTTCTGATACAGAATGTGTATTCTCTCCTCGTACACATGTAGCTCTCTTAACGTTCTGATACAGATGTATTCTCTCCTCCCTACACCCATGTGGCTCTCTCTTCCCTCTCTACATACTACATACTGTGTATTCTCTCCTCCCGTACACTGTGGCCTTCTCTCTACGTTCTGATACAACACTGTGTATTCTCTCTCCGTACACATGTGGCTTTCCCTATACGGTTATGATACAGACTGTGTATTCTCTCCTCCCTACACATGTGGCTTCTCTCTTCCCTCTCTACCATCTTACATAGACTGTGTATTCTCTCCTCCCTACACATGTGGCTTCTCTCTACGTTCTGATACAGACTGTGTATTCTCTCCTCCCTACACATGTGGCTTTCCCTCTACGTTCTGATACAGACCTGTGTAATTCTCCTCCTCCGTTACCATGTTGGCGTTCCGCTTTCCCTCTAACGTTCTGATACAGACGGTGGATTTCTCTCCTCCCTACACATGTGCTTTCTTCTACGTTCGATACAGACTGTATTCTCTCCTCCCTACACATGTGGCTTTCCCTCTAGTTCTGATACAGAACTGTATTCCTCTCCTCCTACACAGTGGCTTTCCTTCCTTACGACGTTCTGATACAGACTGTTATTCTCCCTCCCTACACATGTGGCTTCTCTCTCTCACTGTTCTATACATAGACTGTGTATTCTCCCTCCCTACACATGTGGCTTCTCTCTACGTTCTGATACAGACTGGTATTCTCCACTCCTACACATGTGCTTCTCTCTACGTTCGATACAGACTGTGATTCTCTCCTCCCTACACATGTGGGCTTCTCTCTACGTTCTTAATACGACTGTGTATTCTTCATCCTCCCACACATGTGGCTTTCTCTACGTTCTGATACAGACGTGTATTCTCTTACCTCCGTACACATGTAGCTTCTCTCTACGTTCTGATACAGACTGTGTATTCTCTCCTCCTCACACATGTGGCTTCTCTCTTCCCTCTCTACTCTGTACAGACTGTGTATTCTCTCCTCCGTACACATGTAGCTTCTCTCTACGTTCTGATACAGACTGTGTATTCTCTCCTCCGTACACATGTGGCTTCTCTCTACGTTCTGATACAGACTGTGTATTCTCTCCTCCCTACACATGTGGCTTTCCCTCTACGTTCTGATACAGACTGTGCTAATTCTTCCTCTCCCTCCGTACACATGTGCTTTCTCTCTACGTTCTATACAGACTTGTGTATTCTCTCCTCCGTACACATGTGGCTTCTCTCTACGTTCTGATACAAACACTGTGTATTCCTCTCCCTACACATGTGGCTTCTCTCTACGTTCTGATACAGACTGTGTATTCTCTCCTCCCTACACATGTGGCTTCTCTCTATGTTCTGATACAGACTGTGTATTCTCTCCTCCGTACACATGTAGCTTCTCTCTACGTTCTGATACAGACTGTGTATTCTCTCCTCCCTACACATGTGGCTTCTCTCTTCCCTCTCTACCATCTTACATAGACTGTGTATTCTCTCCTCCCTACACATGTGGCTTCTCTCTACGTTCTGATACACACTGTGTATTCTCTCCTCCGTACACATGTGGCTTTCCCTCTACGTTCTGATACAGACTGTGTATTCTCTCCTCCCTACACATGTGGCTTTCCCTCTACGTTCTGATACAGACTGTGTATTCTCTCCTCCGTACACATGTAGCTTCTCTCTACGTTCTGATACAGACTGTGTATTCTCTCCTCCCTACTACGTTCTGATACAGACTGTGTATTCTCTCCTCCCTACACATGTGGCTTTCCCCTCTACGTTCTGATACAGACTGAAATCTGCGTCTTCTCTCCACGTTCTCATATTTTAATATTAGATGGAAAGACTCCGGGATGGAGCAGTGTATGAGACGTCTTCCCTCCCTACACTGTAATACAGTCTGTATTATCTGCCCCCACTACAGAGGCGGCTTCTCTCCTCACTATTGCCGTCTATGGGGGACTTATATACGTCTCCCATACTGTAGTGTGAATGTGACTAAGAGTCCAAGAGGAAGAACAATCCAGGAATAGAATACCTTTTCTTATGGTCCTGCTACAACAAACAACCACAAAAAAAAATGGGTGTACCCATCGTTCTATGGCTCTGACCCTACACGGTCTGCATTTCTGCACAGCCAAAACTACACAGATTCCTACAAAAACTGTGTTATAATACTGTATACAAAGCTAAAACTACTTGTATTGTATTGTGTGGTCTATGGTGTAATGCCTTCTATGCCTGTGGGGGAGCTGTAGAAGAATGTAACACTTGCTGCCATGCATCTCGGTATCTGCTACCAAATTGAAGAATGAACTCTGGGAAACCTCTGTCACTCACAGCTTTACTGACTGCATTCCTCATGTTCGGCCGACCGCCACCTCCAAAATTCTTGCTGATAAGTTTTGGTCACTGGAAAACATAAGCGCAGTAGGAAAAAATTGTATAGGGATCCCCTTCTTCCACATGCGTCTCACCAAGTTCTTAGAGTCCTTCCTAGTATCAGATAAATACAAAAGATTACGGGTAAATACTATGAATACCACAAACTTGAGCCATGCACTGACGAGAGTCATGATAGTTACAATGTATTACTATGAGCCCATCACCCCAGAAATGAGCAGGGATGGGAGATTGGATTACTTCCCTACTCCTCCGATATTTCTCTGGCTTCTCTCTTCCTCCTCTACATCTTTAAATGAAACGTATCCGTCCTCTACGAAATGTTATTTTTCCTCCCTTCCCAGGTTCTGATACACTCCGTTTACATGTAATTGAACTAAAATTGGTGGGCCATTACCATTTATGCCTGGTGATCCTGTTGGAGTGGACACTGCAGGACTGATCAACCTGACCCGTCGTCTTTTTTTCTGAGTATAACCCAGCTTTCTAAGTAATCTCTAGATATCCTCCTGTGCATGTGCGTATTACACCCGAAGCACTCGGGCATAAATGGCACCTCAGAAAATCTATTTAAATGAGTTCAATCTTTTGTAAACCATCTGGTGAGATGTAGCCTGTTCCCAATTCAACAAGTAATTGGTACTGTTTAAACTCCCCCGCATGAAAGTATACAAATTCCCCGGCTATGGCTCCGGAGTGTGTAAGGTCAGCACAACGAGTGGCTTGCCATCTGTGTCCAAATAAAAAGATGATCATGCTCCATCTCTGCCGTAAGAAGGCGAGACGTGCCGGATTATGTTCTAGGGAGAGGGGAGGGGTGAGCAGCTCACCAGAGCGTTACGGTGTGCCCACCCGGCAATGTGAATGCAGCCCAAGACTCATAATGTATCCTCTGTGGTTGGTGGTGCTTTATCTACCCAGTGCCCCACGTATTCTCTCCTTCCAGAAATGGGCTTCTCTCTTCCCATCATACCATCTTACACAGGACTGTGTATTCTCTCCTCCCCCACACATGTGGTTCCCCTACGTTCTGATACAGACTGTGTATTTCTCATCCCTACACATGTAGCTTCCCCTCTACGTTCTGATACAGGACTGTGTAAATCTCTCCTCCCTACACATGTGGCTTTCTCCCTACGTTCTGATACAGACGTGTGTATTCTCTCCTCCCTACACATGTGGCTTCTTTTCTCTACGTTCTGATACAGATGTGTATTCCTCTCCGCCTACACATGTGGCTTCCTCTACGTTTGATACAGACTGTGTATCTCTCCTCCTACACATGTGGCTTCCCCTCTACGTTCTGATACAGACTGTGTATCTCTCCTCCGTAATGTGGCTTCCCTTCACGTTCTGATACGACGTGTATTCTCTCCTCCTACACATGTGGCTTTCCCTCTACGTTCTGATACAGACTGTGTATTCTCTCTCGTACATGTGCTTTCCCTCTATTTGATACAGACTGATTCTCTCCTCCTACACATGTGGCTTTCCCTTCACGTTCTGATACAGACTGTGTATTTCTCTCCTCCCTACACATGTGGCTTTCTCTCGATCTGATACAGACTGTGATTCTCTTCTGCTCCCTACACATGTGGCTTTCCCTCTACGTATCTGTTACTGACTGTGTATCTCTCCTCCCTACACATGTGGCTTTCCCTACGTTCTGATCAGACTGTGTATTCTCCCTCCCACACATGTGGCCTTCTCTACGTTCTGATACAGAGTGTATTCTCTCTCCCTACACATGTGCTTTCTTACGTCGGATACAGCTGTGATTCTTCCCTCCCTACACATTGTGGCTTCTTCTCTACGTTAATACAGACTGATTATTCTCTCTCCTACACATGTGCTCTTCTTCTACGTTCTGATACAGACTGTGTATTCTATCTCCCTACACAGTGGTTCTCTCTATGTTCTGATACAGACTGTGTATTCTCTCCTCGTACACATGTAGCTCTTTCTTAAGTTCTGATACAAGATGGTGTATTCTCTCCTCCCTACACCCATGTGGCTCTCTCTTCCTCTCTACCATACTACAACTGTGTATTCTCTCCTCCCTACACTGTGGCTTCTCTCTACGTTCTGATACACACTGTGTATTCTCTCTCCGTACACATGTGGCTTTCCCTATACGTTTGATACAGACTGTGTATTCTCTCCTCCCTACACATGTGGCTTCCCTCTTACGTTCTGATACAGACTGTGTATTTCTCTCTACCGTACAACATGTAGCTTCTCTCTACGTTCTGATACAGACTGTGTATTCTCTACTCGTACACATGTGGACTTCTCTCTACGTCGATAACAGACTGTGTATTCTCTCCTCCTACACATGTGGCTTTCCCTCTACGTTCGGATACAGACTGTGTTATCTCTCCTCCCTACACATGTGGCCTTTCCTCTACGTTCTGATACAGACTGTGTATTCTCTCCTCCGGTAACACATGTAGCTTCTCTTCTACGTTCTGATACAGACTGTGTATTCTCTCCCTCGACACATGTGGCTTCCTCTCTACGTTCTGATACAGGACTGGTATTCTCTCCCTCCCTACACATGGTAGCTTTCCCTCTACGTTTCTGATACAGACTGTGTATATCTTCCTCGTACACATGTGGCTTTCTCTCTACGTTCTGATACAGACTGTGTATTCTCTCCTCCGTACACATGTGGCCTCTCTCTACGTTCTGATACAGACTGTGTATTCTCTCCTCCGTACACATGTGGCTTTCCCCTCTACGTTCTGATACAGACTGAAATCTGCGTCTTCTCTCCACGTTCTCATATTTTAATATTAGATGGAAAGACTCCGGGATGGAGCAGTGTATGAGACGTCTTCCCTCCCTACACTGTAATACAGTCTGTATTATCTGCCCCCACTACAGAGGCGGCTTCTCTCCTCACTTGGTAAAAATTTACACTTCTTGCGATTCTTCCCATCTCTGGCTTTTATCTCTGGATTATTTAGAAACTTGCTTTGTGTTGCCTATAGGAAGGATTTGTGTGCTTAGCTTTGCTGCATTACCCCTCAGCCCCTGCATGTATGAGGCTATAGGCAGTAATAATAGTAACGTCAGTACAATGTCACCCACCAGAAGACTGTATCCGGCTTTATACCAGGGTATAAAGAGTTAATACGCGGCTCCTTTTATTAGCACATACATAAAGCAGGGACTGGAAGCCTCAGCTCCTGCTCCTGTATCCCCCACTAAGTAGTTCAGGCTCCATGTATATCAGCAAGCACTGAGCTCCCTCTAGTGGTCAGTACAGACAACGTCAGTTTACATCTCATCCTCACCTGTAATCTGCAATGACAATAAAGGACTTGGCACAACCGGCTACAATCTTCTCTTGGGCCAAACATCCCCTGAGACATGCATGGAAAAAAAAAAAAAAAACATAAAAAGATATTGAGAACCAGGGGATGTGATTGGGTCATCTCCCGGGACCTCTGTTATTCTGGATTATTTATGTATTGTCTCAGCTTTGAGGGAGGGGGGACCTGGCATTTTGGGGGGCATAGGTGGTAAAATTTGTATCTTGGACCCCTCTAATGCTAGCAACTTGTCTTTTTTCTTTTTAAACAAGAGGTCTTGGTAACCTTCTTCGCACGAGTGGGAGGGGGTGGGGCTGCAGTTGTGTGTGGGGCCCCTTGCAGTTTTTTGTGGGGCCCCCTGCAGATGTGTAGGATGTCTTACGGTTATATCCGCCCCTGAATCTGTGAGGTGTCTGCAGCCTCTATACAGGGGAAGGAGCTGGAAGATGCGATCTGCAGCTCAGCTCACATTCACTAGAATAACTCCTGAAAATGAATAAGAGCTTAATAAAACTTTACAAAGTTACAATTTCTCTGATAGAAAGAACTTACCCTCCGCCTTTGATGAGGTTGAGTTCAGAATCCACTTCATCAGCCCCATCGATGGCCACATCCAGCTGCAAGAAGAACATATACAAGTAATAAAAGAAAGGCACGAGGAGGGGTATTCTCTGGATATCTTGGATATAAAAGTAGATAAACTAGTAAATAATTTATAAAGTTGGAGTATAGATATTATTTATATAAAAGTACAAAAATAAAAATGCTGGCGATCTGCAGCCGCCACTAGGGGGAGCTCACCCAATACAGATATATACATTTCTTATTTAAAGGGGTTTTAAAAGAATAAATAACCTACAAAGAGGTAAGCCAATACATTTCAGACTCATCCACCCTGAAATGAGGCAGGAATCGGATGTCCAGTGGGTGGGGGAAACGTTGGGAACTCCTTGATACATGTGTACAATATATAGGAGAGACTCCTCTAATTGAATGAAACCCAATTACAAACCCGATAGTCTTTGGTATCATGGACACTACTGCAGATGGTCTGTATGGCCGGGGAGAGTCCTGTAAATCTATAAATTACAGCACACTAGGGGCTTTGTGCTTATAGCTGCTGCCGCCATTGTCCCCTAGATGCCTTTGCAGGAGGGAACACCGCTATAATGTTGGGTTCGGAAAAGGAAAACTTCCATAATAACTATAAATCCAATTGTAAAACTGCTGACAGCTGCCCATATGTATAGTAAAGTCCCATCCTGTAGATTATCACCATCTGTCACAAACCTTGTGACTTCTACAATACCATCTACAATACAACCTTATTTTGAATGAGTAGGACTATTTGTCTCTGTTATAGATTCATTTTCAGAAATGGCCACTAGAGGGCAGTGCTGCACCTTAGAAAATTCACCCAGCAAAATGGTCACAATCGGATGTAGCGACTAGCCCCGGGAAATGTAATGACTACAGACTAGTAGTAAATACAGGGGGCAGCCTTGTGACCTCACCTCGGGGTGTCTCTCCAGGTCCGTTAGGGTTAATCCATTCTGCAGGATCAGCTGCCGCGCCTATGGACAGAGAGAGACAGCGTGAGCCCCTTCCAGAAGACACATTGTATAAATGGTGCACTGAGGATATAAGGTGATCTAGGACGTTATTCACACTCATGGAAGTAAATGACACAATTTTTGGATGTAACCATACGATATTCAGGGGGAGTGGTGGCACCTGGACTACTATTAATCTACTTTATTAAGAGGACAACAGGTTATATGACACAGGTCAGGAGTCTTCGGTTATATCATTAGCCTGATATGGCTGATAACAGGGAACAACAGACCGCTCAGGGACACATTAAACAGATATATTGGCAAGTATTCAGATTGCTCCATCATAAATACCCAGAGGAGGAGGTTGAGCTATATGAACCCTCCTGAATGCTGGGAAGTAAACACTATCCCAGCCTTGAAAACACAGAAATAATCTCTAAGTTCCCAAACAGCTCGCAGTTATCAGCCAGGGAACTATGAACCAGCGCCACGACAGACATAACAATCTGGCACAACATACAAATCTATTATACGGGGGCCGGAGACCTTCATACACAGGTGCAAAGGACCATGTAACACGACTTGTAGGAATATTGTCTGGGTACACAAATAGCGCCACCGCCGTCCATGGGCTGCGATGGTATTGCGATAACGCATCCTGCAATAACAGTCACAGCCTATGGGCAGGGGTGGCGCTCTTTCCAGCAAAAATGGCAAACTTTTTGGCCATCAGACCCCTACACTGCCACCCTAGGGTATTATGCTACCTGATGACCCCTACAACTGCCACCCTAGGGTATTATGCTACCTGATGACCCCTACACTGCCACCCTAGGGTATTATGCTAACCTGATGACCACAAACACTGCCACCCACCCTAGTATTAGCCTCCTGATGACCCCACCTGGTCCAACCTAGTTATTATGCTACCTGATGACCCCTACACTGCCACCCTAGGGTATTATGCTACACGTGCGCATGACCCAGGGAGATCTGTATAAAAACAAACATATGTGTAAACCCAAGGACGTCCTACGTGTTCTCACCTGGAAGGATGTGGGGACACAGGACACTTGGAGGTTCTCATTCTTCACCCGTTCAGCTATTAAAGGGAAAAAACAGAGAGGTCTTTAATCCATCATCAAAATCCATCACAATAAACTTACCCATAGATCCAGGCACCGTGACTGTGGTAATCTGCTTATATTTGTTATCCATGGCCGCCTTCCTTCTAAAATCAACTTTTAATATTATGCTAATGAGCCATAAGGACTCTTAGGGGTGTTACCAGAGCCCCTTCGTGCTGCAGCTTCACAGGCTGTTACAATGTGCAGAACATTACTTCAACCTGCCTATGTTATCTAGCATCAGCAGGAGGTACAGGGTCGGGGGAGGGGGGTGTAGACCTGCTCTGCTCATTGTAACAGTCTGAAAACGCATAAAGGAGGGGCTCTGGTAACACCCCCAGAGTACTTCAGGCTCATTAGGATAATTACAAAAGATGAATTTAGAAGGAAAGAGGCCATGGATACCAATAATAAGAAGATACCACAGTCACGGTGCCTGGAGCTATAAGTAATGTACCTGGTTTATTATGGTGGTAGATTTCTTTTAGCTGCTCCCACTGAACTACAACCCCCAGCATGTCTACAGTCTGCATACCTGGGGTTGTAGTTTCCAAACAGAAGAGGAGACGGACATTTTGGAGTTTTTATCATTGCTGAGTTCATATTATTTGATCATATTTAAAAGGGATAATCCATAACATTAGTAAAACATGGCCACAGCGCCACACCTGTAGCACATGTGGTATTGCAGCTCACACAACTCATGGATTAGAAAACTACACACCCAATCGGTTCACAGCGTGGACAATGGTGGAGCCGCTTCCGATGCCGAGCACCTGATTGTTCTGTGAAGAGAAGAAGCACAAGGTATTTGTAGAAGCTGGAAAGTTAATCCTGTATTTGGGTTTGTGGGCGGCACCGGAGCTTTGTGGCAGTAAAGTCTAATCCATACAGAACACATTACTGCCAACTCACAGCTCTTGTGTTATAGAGTAATCTCTGCCAATCAGAAGGCCGCACCAGGATGAGGAGCGTTACCTAATCTCAGGCACTCCCTAGGTACACTCCAATATTATATACCTCAATGCTAGATCATGTATTAGTCCCACGTTACTGCTCTATAACATGCTGCTTGCAGGTAGGACACTATGTACAATATGCTCAGCCCCTCCTGCTCTATAACATGCTGCCTGCAGATAGGACACTATGTACAATCTGCTCAGCTGCTCTTGCTCTATAACATTCTGCCTGTAGATAGGCCACTACATAACATGTGCTCAGCCCCTCCTGCTCTATAACATGCTGCCTGCAGATTATACACTATGTACAATCTGCTCAGCTCCTCCTGCTCTACAACATGCTGCCTGCAGATAGGACACTATATACAATCTGCTCAGCTCCTCCTGCTCTATAACATGCTGCCTGCAGATAGGACACTATGTACAATCTGCTCAGCTCCTCCTGCTCTATTACATCCTGCCAGCAGATATGACACTATGTACAATCTGCTCAGCTGCTCTTGCTCTATAACATTCTGCCTGTAGATAGGCCACTACATAACATGTGCTCAGCTCCCCTGCTCTATACATGCTGCCTGCATGTAGGACACTATATACAATATGTTCAGCCCCTCCTGCTCTATAACATACTGCCTACATTTAGGACACCATATACAGTCTGCTCAGCTCCTCCTGCTCTATAACATAATACTCAGACCAGACTATTTTATATTCCAGAGCAATGACCCTTAGAATTACAGCCCCGGTGACCCCTGTACCTTGACATGACTGTCCACGGCTGCGCACCCGGCCAGTCTCTTCGCCTCCTCGGTCATCCTGCAGATTGTAGTGAGCAGCCGGCGGTGGAGCATGCACAACACAATGATCTGGCATAGAAGGGGTCAAACCTACCGGGATACAGAACAGCATCACGGGGTCTGCAGAACATTTCCCAATTACTTCCGCCTCATCTGTGACCCGGTCACATGCCCGCCACTACTGCTCCATACTATACCCAGGGGATACTATGAAGAATCCCAATAGGGGGTCTACATGGGGGGCTGCACTCATCTGCAAAGATTAATATACAGACCCCATCGTCCACACATTACTTCCTAAATTGTTAGGGTCACATTATTTCCTCAGTAAAGTTTTGTAAATTGTTTCAAAACTTCCTTAATATTTAGGAAAGAGTTGAGGCCCGGTACTGATAGAATCTGCATTTAAAGGGCAACTCCATCCAAAATAAATACTAGAAGAGATAGAGATATTAGTGCAGGGTAACATCTTCTATATAGCATAAGATAGGACATAGATGGGGATCATCCTTGCATTCAAAATTTGGAGCAATAACCTATGAAAAGGCAGCTGTACCTGCATTATAAACGTCACGGATTGGGCACCATGTGGCGGTATTACTTACTGGGACCCTTTATGCTATACTACAACATGAAGTATATGAATGAATGGAATATAAGTAGTAGCAGCCTAATTGCAATCAGGTGGATGAGCGTCAGGCAGCGTTCACATTACGTTTTAAAACGCAGTACAATGACTGAGGAGAGGAGATTTGCCCAATTACATTGCTGTTAATATTTTCATTTACACACAATGTTAACGTAAACATTTACAATGGATAAACGTGCTTTTAACGTTGTGTTTACAAAACACAAACATTGCGTTTGGTAAATACAAACATTAACAGCAACGTCATTAGGCAAATCTCCGCTCCTCATCTGTATTATTGCGTTTCAAAACGCAGTGTGAACACAGCCTAAGGGTGCAGTAATACGGTGTGTTATTGGACAGATCTTGGTGTGTTTTTGCCAAGTTACCAAACATCTGCCTAGTTTGAATCGGTTTTTCTTCATTTGTGGAAATTTAAGCTTCTGTGAACATGTTAATACAGCTGCTTACACTATGAGAAATGAAGACAAAACAGATTCAAACCAGCCAAACGTAGGGTAAACATGCAAAAATGCACCATGTGACCGCACCCTAAGATATCAGACCTCACTAGCCAAGGCTGTTTTTCCTTAAAGGAAATCTACCATTTGATTTCATGCATTGTGAACCAAACATACCTTGAGAATGCTGTAGCTACACTGATGCAGAAACATATCTTATTTAATCCCTGAGCTGAGTGGTGTTGCTCAAAAAACAATGATAAAATTCAGGACCTTGGGAAAGCTGGGTTGCCTTCAGCCTGTCGTTTATAAAACACATTACATTCCTGAACTGTCCAGACAGGACTAATCAAGCTGAGCTGGATAACTCATACACAGCAGCTGGGGGATAGTGCAGTGATTGATTACTTCTGCCTGTCAGGGACAACACAGTGATTCTCGGCTTATGCTGGGCAGAACAAAGCTGGAGCAGTAGATATTTAGGGTCAGGAGAAGCACCGGGGCAGCCACAGGAGCAACACAGCCTCATTATCATAATTTTATAATAGTTTTTTTCTGCAAAACCACTTAATTTGGGAATTAAACAAGATATGTTTCTGCATCAGTGTCGCTACAGCATTCTCAAGGTATGTTTGGTTCACAATGCATAAAACAAATGGTAGATTTGCTTTCAAACATAGTGAAATCTTTCGTGCCCCATCCTTCTCTGTACATCATCATCAATAAGACCAAAAAGTGCAGGTCTATCTTGCGGTAATAGTTGCATCATTGGATGAGACGTCGTTTAAGGCTCCAGAAGCCTGAAGCTACAGCTATATAGAAGGGAATTACACTGTATGTAAAGGGTTAAGAGGTGCAGGATCTAATCTGGGTACAGCCATGAGAACATGATCTACAAGTATAATATAATGTAATCATTTGGAGACTCCACCTCCCAGTAATAAGATACATTGTATCACATCTCTCACACAGCGCAACATTGTATCTGAGCTGCCTGGGCTTGGATACATAGTGTGATACACAGAGAGAGTCCTGCATACAGTCTGTAGTAGCAATAATATGTATATACAACACTGGATACAATCTAAAGTAACAGATACAATGTATAGTAATAATAATAATAATATGATGTATATACACAGTTGTTCGCACCGTTCCGCGCGTATCTCCCGACAAGTAAGCAGATGTGCCGAACATCTGTAATCTATTCTTCACTGTGTTTTTCACTGTGTTCTGCACTGTGTTTTTCACTTAAATGATCCTGTGGTCACTGTTTATATTCTATTCTTCATTGTTCTTCACTGTGTTTTTTTAATTAAATGCTCGATCTCGAGCAGGGGAAATACTCGTCCGAGCAACGAGCCGTTTCCAGTACGTTAATACTCGAACGAGCATCAAGCTGGGACGAGTATACTCGCTCATCTCTAGTCCTTATGCCTTATATCAGACCCCCACAATATTTGTTGTCTACAACAGCGTAGTAGATTATGTAGGTTACTTTACAGCCACAAAGAGAGAAGAGCTGGAGGGTGGATTTCCACATGGCATTTTTGTCATGTTTTTTAAACAAATCTAAGGGCGCGTTCACATGTTGCGTTTTGGCCTGCGTTTTCATTACATTTGAATTGCATTACAACAACTGACAAGAGGGGATTTGCCTAATTACAAAACGCATCGTAGACGCGATGTTAAAAACACTTTAACGCATGTGTTTTGTTAACGCATGTGCTAACATTGCGTTAACAAACATAAACTGTAATTTTATTAGGCAAATCACCATTCCTCAGCTCTTGTAATGCATTTCAAATGCAAATGTGCATGAGTATGTGTGTGGTTATGTGAGTGCATGACTATGCGTGTGGTTATATGAGTGCATGAGTATGCGTGTGGTTATGTGAGTATGTGAGTGCATGAGTATGCGTGTGGTTATGTGAGTATTTTGAGTGCATGAGTATGCGTGTGTTATGTGTAGTGCATGACTATCGGTGGTATGTATGCTGGTAGTGTTTGTGGTATGGCGATTATGTGTGTGGTTATGTGAGTGCATGAGTATGTGTGTGGTTATGTGAGTGCATGACTATGCGTGTGGTTATATGAGTGCATGAGTATGCGTGTGGTTATGTGAGTATGTGAGTGCATGGTATTGCGTGTTGTGGTTATGTGAGTAGTGAGTGCATGACTATGCGTTGTGGTTATTGATAGTGGGCAAAGTATGCGTGATGGTTATGAGGCAACTATCTTGGACGTGAGTGCATGAGCCACGTGTGCGTATTGTGAGTAATGTGAGTGCATGTATGCTTGGATTATCGTCGATGGTGCAGTCATATAGCTGTGTGGTTTATGTGAGTCGATAGGGTAGTTGCGTTATGAGTGGATTAGTTGGTGACGGTTATGAGTGCAAGTGTGTGATGATAATAGTGTCGATGCGATTGGTTATGTGAGCTGTATGGTGAGTGATTATTGACTATGTGAGGCCGCAGTACTTGTTATGTGAGTTATGTGAGTGCTGAGCTATGGTGTGGTTATGTGAGATGTGTGAGTAAGTAGGTGTGGGTTAGGTGAGTGCATGAGTACGTGTGGTTCTTGAGTATGTGAGTTGCATGAGATGCGTGTGTTATATGAGTGCATGGTATGCGTGTGGGTTATGTGACTTGGTATGTTGATGGTAGTAGTTGGGTAATGGTTGCATGTGGTTATGGTGGAGTATGTGAGTGCATGATATGTGTGGTGGTTATGTGAGTGATGAGTGGTTGCGTATGCGTTTATGTGAAGGTGTCATGAGTTGGTGCGTCTGCGTTTTGTGTTATGTGAGTGCGGGATATCTGCGTGTGGTATGTGAGTGCATGAGTATGCGTGTGGTTATGTGAGTGCATGAGTATGCGTGTGGTTATGTGAGTGCATGAGTATGCGTGTGGTTATGTGATGAGTATGTCGTGGTGCTATTGCGTAGAGGAGTGCATGGTTAGGTGGTTATGCTGATGTGATGTGATGCATGAGTGATGTCTGGTTATGTGAGTCATTGAGTGCATAAGTTGCGTGTGGTTATGTGAGTATGTCGTGCGATGCGTATCGTGTGTTATGTTAGTAGTTAGTATGTGATGCGTGATGTAGTCTGTATGGTATGGCGTGTGGTTATGTGAGTCATGGATTGCATGAGTATCGTGGGTTATGTGAGTGATAGAGAGTATGCGTGGGGTATGGTGAGTGCATGAGTATGCGGTTTTGTGGTTATGGTGAGTGCATGAGTATCGTGTTGGTGTGTGTCGTGGAGTAGGTGTGAGTAGTGTGAGGGCATGCAGTATGTGTTTATGGTGAGTGCATGGTATGCGTGGTGGTATGTGATTATGGTGATGAGCTGTGGTTATGTGAGTATGTGAGGGATGAGTATGCGTGTGTGTAGTGAGTGGCATGAGTTGCGTGTGGTAGGTATGTAGCATGATTGTTGGTGTAGGAGGTATGTGAGTGCATGATGGGGTTTATGTGAGTGCATGAGTTGCTTGTATGTGAGTTGATGCAGGAGTATGCGTGTGGTTATGTGAGTAGTGAGTGACGTGTGTTTGTGAGTGACTCTGAGTAAAATGCGGTATGCGAGCCTTCTGTTTATGTGAGTATGTGGTGATAGCTGTGGTTATGTGAGTAGTGTGAGTGCATGAGTTCGTTGTGTGGTTTATGTGAGGGCCTAGTACTTGTTATTATGGAGTATTGTGGTTATGTGAGTGCCATGAGTATCGCGTTTGGTTTGTGGTATGTGAGTGCTTGAGTATGCGTGTGTGGTAGTATGTGGTGTTAGTGTGTGGTATGTGACAGTGCATGAGTATGCGTGTGGTTCATGTGAGTAGTGTCTATAGGTGTGGTTTGTGAGTGCATGAGTATGTTGTGGTTATGTGACGTGGATTAGTTGCGATGCATGAGTATGCGGTGTATATGAGTTGCGTGGTTATTGTATGTGAGTGAGTATAGTGTGGTTATGTGAGTAGTTCGAGTGATGATATGCGTGTGGTTGTGAGTGCATGATCGTGCGTGGGGTATTGAGTGTGATGCTGGTGTTGGTGTGAGTGTAGAATGTGAGTGCGCGATGCTAGGTAATCGTGAGGTTATGTGAGTTGACATGAGTATGGTGGGGTAGTGTGATGCATATGTGAGTGTGGTATGTGTGGCATGGTTATCGTTGGTATGTGAGTGCATGAGTATGCGTGTGGTTTATGTAGATGAGTGACAAGTGCGTTTTATTGGGTTAGTGAGTATTGTGAAGTGAATGAGTATGGGTGGTTTTGTGAGCGTGAATGGTAGAGTGTCTGGGGGGTATGTGAGGGAAGGAGGAATCGAGGGGTGGGGTGCGGTTTCCAGTGCCGCGACGTGGAGTGGGGTTATGTGATGGGCATGAGGAGCGTAGCCGTGGGTATGTGAGTATGTGGAGTGCAATGAGTATGAGTGTTGTGGTCGATGTGAGTATGTCAAGTGAATGAGTATGAGGGTGTGGTTATGTGAGTGCAGGGGAGTTAGAGTTTCTAGGTTTGTGGTTATGTGAGTGCATGAGTATGCGTGTGTGTGGTTATGTGAGTATGCGTGTGGTTATGTGAGTATGTGAATGCATGAGTATGCGTGGGTATGTCGAGTGCAGGAGTGTATGCGTTGTTGGTATGTGGGTATGTGGAGTGCATGAGTATGGTGTGCGTTTGTGAGTAGGAGCGCTGAGTGATGAGTATGCGTGTGGTTATGTGAGTGCATGACTATGCGTGTGGTTATGTGAGTATGTGAGTGCATGGTATGTGTTGTGGTTTTACTTGTGAGTATGTGAGCGCATAGTATGCGTGTGGTTATGGAGATGCATGAGTATGCGATTAGAGGGTGGTAATGTGGATGGTGAGTGAATGACGTATGCGTGTGGTTATGAGAGTATGTGGTGCATGAGTATGCGTTGGCTGTGGTATGTGAGTGCATATGATATGCGTGGTAGTGGTTTGTGAGTAGTGAGTGCATGTAGGAGGGGTCGGGGGAATGAGGAGTGAAGAGGAGAGTGGTGAGGGGTAGGGGAAGGCATTGGTTGGGCGTGGGTAGGGGAGTGAAGGGGAAGAGGGCGTCTTGTGAGGTATGTGAGTATGTGAGGGAATGAGTATGAGTGATGTGGTTATGGAGTATGTGATTGCAATATGGGTATGCGTCTAGGTTGGGTGGGGTTGTGAGCTCTGTAGAGTATGTGATGTGCATGAGTTATGGCGTGTGGTTATGTGAGCTGGAGTGCAATGAGTAAGCAAACAGATGCGAGAAGTTGGGCCGGTGTTCGCAGCACTCCGTCAGTGAAAAATCTTGTGTTTTTTCCACCTATAGCAATCAACGTTCACATTATCATAAAGGCCATTTTCAGTATCCGTGAGACACAACTGATTGGTTTTAAATAGCGGGTGAAACTAAGCACCATCAACATGTGTGCAATAGTGACATCATATATTACTTCCGTATAAATAAACAAATTTGCCGCCGTGTAAATTTTAAGACATGTTTAAAAGTGGTGAGTTCAATTTGTAAAGTGGGCAATATATATCAGCAGGGATATTCTACAAATTCTAATTATAGTCCAACTTAATTTAAAAGTAACAATAAAAGCTACACACGACGGCATATCTCCATAGGTGATGTCACTCCTGCAACATGTTGTGAGCGTGTGATTAGGTTCACCCTCTATTTAAAACCACTCAGTGTCTCTGGAAACTTGAAAATGCTTTATTGATAGGTGAACGTTTGGGTATTGATTAGTTAGTGTTTACTGGCTTATCTGGATGTTAAAGAAGGCCGGTTACGGTGAAACGACTCTTTACACTCGAACGTGATAGAGGGATGTGTGCCTCATCGCTGGTGTTTGCTATCGTGTTGGTTAGGGTTTTCGGTCTGAGCCCGTTTGTGGAGCGGCATTTTGCACACGCAATTTTGCCCGGCACCGTGTGCTGTTCAGCTTGCTCGTCATACCGGAGGTTGTTGAGTGCATGAGTAGTGGTGGTTATGTGAGGTGGGAGTTATGCGTTTGGTTTGGGTTGGTTATGGAGTGCATGAGTTGCGTGTTAGGTTAGTGGAGTGCTGGAGTTTATGCCGTGTGGTTTATTGTCGCGTAGGAGGAGGTTGCAGAGTTATGGTGTTGGCGATCTTGGTGGGTGTGTGCTGTGGGAGGGTGGGTTGTATTGGTGGGGTTTTGTTTAGCTTGTGAGTATGTGAGTGCATGAGTATGCGTGTGGTTACGCGCTTGTGGTTATGTGAGTGCTATGTGCATGAGGATGCGTGTGGTGATGGGAGGTGAATGAGTATGGTTTGGGTAAGTGAGTATTTGGGTGCATGAGTAGCGTGTGTTAGTGAGTATGTGAGTCAGGGGATGAGATGTGGTGGTTATGATGAGTGATGAGTAGTGCGGTTGTTGGTTTATGTGAGTGAATGGTATGCGTGGTGGTCAGTGTGATGACTAGATGTGGAATGTATGAAGGATCAGGGGTTGTGTGGTTATGTGAGTATGTGAGTGCATGAGTATGCGTGTGGTTATGTGAGTATGTGGGCGGAGTGCATGAGTATAGTGTGGTTATGTGAGTGCATTGAGGATGAGTGTGTGGGTTATGTGAGTGCATGAGTATGAGGTCTTGCGGGTGGTCGGTGAGGCATGAGTATGCAGTGTGGTTATGGGGGGGGGAAAGTGGGCCTGAGTAGGTGGCGTGTGGTTGTATGTGAGTATGGAGTGGGCCCTGGGGGGAGGGTTATGCTGTGGTTATGTGAGTATGTGAGTGCATGAGTATGCATGTGGTTATGTGAGTATGTGAGTGCATGAGTATGTGTGTGGTTATGTGAGTATGTGAGTGCATGAGTTGAGTTGGTGTTTTATGTGAGTATGTGAGTGCATGAGTATGTGTGTGGTTATGTGAGTTTGTGAGTGCATGAGTATGTGTGTGGTTATGTGAGTATGCATATGAATGAATATGTGTGCGGTTATGTGAGTATGAGTATGTGAGTGCATACGCTAGCGTACAGGGGGCGGTCCTCGGACACTGAACGTACGTTGTGGGTATGTGGCATGTATGTGAGTGTGCATGAGTAGGCGTTGTGGTTATGTGGGGACGAGTATGCGTGTGGGCTATTGTGGTTATGTGAGTGCCTGAGTATGCGTGGGTCGTGGTTATGTGAGTGGAATAGTATGAGGTTGTGGTGATGTGAGTATGCTGAGTGAATGAGTATGACGTGTGGTATAAGTGAGTGGCGATTGAATATGCGTCTTTTCGTGGTGATGTGGGTATGTGATTGCATGATCTGCGTGTGGTTAGGTGGAGGGAATGTGAGTGCATGAGTATGCGTGTGGTGGTTTTAGGTGAGTATGAATGAGGTATGAGTGTGGTCCCTATGTCGAGTATGTGAGGTGCTGAGTATGAGTGTGGTTTGGAGTGCATGAGTGGTATGAGAGACGTGGGATGTGAGAAGCAGGATGTAGGCAGTACCCACTGTCGGTCGGTATAGGGTGAGGATGTGAGTCAGAGGATGAGTCTGCTTGCTGCCCTTCGTGTATGCGTGTAGATATGTGATGTGCAGTTGAGGGGGGGTCGGTTATGTGGTGCATGAGTATGCGTTGTGGTTATGTGGAGTGCATGAGTTGCGGTGTGGTTATGTGAGGTGATGAGTATGCGTGTGGTTATGTGAGTATGTGAGTGCATGAGTATGCGTGTGGTTATGTGAGTATGTGAGTGCATGAGTATGTGTGTGGTTATGTGAGTGCATGAGTATGCGTGTGTGGTTATGTGAGTGCATGAGTATGCGTGTGGTTATGTGGAGTATGGTGTGGTTAGGTGAGTATGTATTGCATGAGTATGGGTGGTTATGTGAGTGATGAGTATGCGTTTTGTGGTTATGGGTGTGGAGTAGTTGTGCATGATTATGCGTGTGGTTATGTGAGGGAGTAGTGATGATGGCAGTATTGAGTAAGTGTCTAGTCTGGTTATGTGAGTGCAGATGCTATGGTATGTGGTTATGTGGTATGGTGAGTGCCATGAGTATGCGGTGTATGTACGCCTGTACCCACTAGTCTGGGTCATGTGAGTAGTGAGTAGTGCAAGAGTATGAGTGTCGGCGGTTAGTGAGTGCATGAGTAGTGCGTGCGGTCAGGTGAGCTGAATGCCAGTTGGATCGCGTCTTTGGTAGTGTTCTAGTGTTCCTCACTTTGTGGTAGTTGTGACGTGAGTAGGTATCTCGACTGTGAGCAACTGTAGTATGTGAGTGTGGTTAGTGGAGAGTAGTGAGTGGACACTGAGTAGGGTTGTGGATGTGGTGAATGAGTATGAAGTCGTTTCCTGTGGTATGGGGAGTTGTGTGAGTCGCATGAGTATGAGGGTGATGGTCTATGTGGAAGTGCATGAAGTGAGTGGTGTTGGTTCTGTGGAGTGCTCAGTTGGAGCAGTGGTGTGGTTACGTTATTGTCGAGTGCGGGAGCTATGCGTGTCGTTATGTGGAGTATGTGTAAGGTTGCGCTCCCAACAATGAGTATGAAGTCCTGTGGTATATCATGTGAGTGCGGACTGAGTATTGTGATGTGTTATGGGGTATATGTGTGAAGATGCATATCTGAATGTACTATGTGGCTCTATGTGGGAGGTATGTTAGAGTTTGAGTATATGAGCGCCGGTCGCCAGATGATAGCAAAAGACAGACAGGGCTTCTACGGCTGTTCGCCGCCCTATGGGCGGGTTTTTCCTTTCCCCCCCAACCCCCCCTCCCCCCCACCCCCCCCCACTGTCAACCAATTCCCTCGGCTCCCCTTCACAGTTTCCCCCGGATCCTCAATTCTCCCTTTCCCCCCCTCCCTTCCCCCCCCTCCCTTTGCCCCCTTCCCACCCATTCCGGACCCCTGTCTTATCCTTCCAGCCCCCTTTCTCCCTGTCCCCCCTCCCCCCTTTCTCCCTTTTCTTTTCCCCCCCAAACCCCCCTCTATCCCTCTTACAACTCGCCCCCGCCCCCTCACTTCTCGCCGTATTCCTTCCCCGAGGTTCCTTTCTTGTTCTTCCCCTTTTCCTTCTTTCCAGCGTTCACGACTCACGTGTTAGGTTATGTGAATGATTGCCTAGAGTTTACGGTGGTTATGTGAGTATGTGAGTGCATGAGTATGTGTGTGGTTATGTGAGTATGTGTTTGATCGTCGCCTATGAGGTGCGGTTGGTTCCTTATGTTGAGTCTCTTTCACTCTGGGAGGTTGCCTTATGAGTCTTTGGTGTGTGGTTATGTGAGTATCGTGAGGCATGCATAGTGAATGTTATATGTGTCCCGCTGGTTTGATGGAGTTATGATATGGAGGGTGCATAGTCTAGCGTACAAGGGGGCGGTTCCTCGGGCCTGCTTAACGCAGGAGTATGCATTTTGAAGTATGAGTAGTGAAGTGCATGGTGATGGTGTGTTATGTGGAGTGGATGAGTATGAGTTGTATGTCGCAGTTAGGTGTTCTGCGTGGTATTATGTGTAGACTTCGGTTGATTAGTGATATAATAGTGTTTGAGCGGTGTGTTTATGTACATGGTATGTGAGTTGGGGTTGAAGCGAGAGTATGTGTGTATGTGTGTGGTAGGGTTGGAGGGGGTGAGTAGGTAAGAAGAAAGCGTAGTGTAGCACTATAAAACATGGGTGCGAAATAATACTGACTTTCTAAATGGGCTTTTAATAAGGGAAATAGAACATGGTGGGGGAGGCTCGAGGGGAGTATCAAACAAGAAACAAAAAAGAACAGAAGAGGCGGTTTCAGCATGTGTATATTTGTTCTGTGATCTGTGATGATTAAAACTTATTAGGTTTGGCTGAAGGATAGTAACCTGCGCTTTCTCAGCTCATTCACAGAAAAAAAAAAAAAAAATACTGACGCTGTGCACTTTTTTACGGAATCCATAGGACTTCATATGCGCTATCTGTGATCCGCTAAATAAGGATAATAGTACTTTCTCTGTCATGGCACGGACAATCGCAGATCATTGAAAAAAAAGCCTCTCTCAGTGTGAGCGCCCTAACAGTGGTGGATCTGGTCTGATTAGACCCCGTGTAGACTCCACCCAAATGCCACGTAAAAAAAAAAATTGGGACTTCTGGAGAGTGTGCAGTTGGTCCCACCGTCAGCAGAGGAGATACAAATGTATCCAGCATATACAATGCTCTGTGAGCTAAACAATCGTGGAGCAGCTGCACACAGATCTCTGATGGTTTGCTACAGTGGTTCGTCTAGAGTCCAGCTCTTCGTCACAGAGCATTGTCCAGACTTCTCAGATGAGAAGCAGGAGATATCTGTGTACAGGGTCACTAACCTGAGCACAAGCAAAACTCTCCTCCGTCACTGAAAGCAAGCGCAGATCTAAAGGACATCTACCACGCAGGATGAGGATTGTACAAATGAGCCCAAGGGGTCCAGGCTTCATTTCACCATGGAGCCTGGAGCCCCTCAGGCTCATTTGCTGCAATCCTCATTCCTTGGTGGTAGATTCCCTTTAAAAGAGCATTGTCCAGACATCTCGGATGAGAGCAGGACTACCTGTGTTCAGTGTTACTGACCTGAGGACAAGCAACTCTTCTCCTTCACTGGACAAGTTGATTTACTTTTAATTTAATTAGGTTTTTTTTTTTTTCAGCTAAAGCAAAAATTATATGTGTTTGGCCCTAAAGAAGTTCCAGAAACTTTATACAGTTAAGACGTGGCTGTATACTGCTTTCCATATATGATATATAAGACATGACCCATCTGGGTGCCTGTATCTGACCTCCATAAGCCTCAGCCTGATCTGTTTCCTACCTTATATACCCTGATCTCTAACCCTAGAACCATATGAGGCAGTATAGTAACTATCAGCACTACAATAACATTAGGAATAGAATAAAAGACAAATGTATCCATTATATATCCCATGGAGATGTATAAGGATACGCCTTATCCGTCTGTTATACTCCCTTTCTCTACATTAGATTGTCAGCTCTGCTGCCCAGTGGTTGTCACTTTTTGTGGGTGTAGCAGTGGTGATGTGTGACCTACCTGTCAGGTGCTGGTCACGTGCCTCACCCCCCCCCCCTCGGGGACAGTCACCTCCTCCGCATGTTCTCAGTCACACTAGCGGCCAGTGCCACAAGCAAAGTCAACATCCGCCATTCATCTGTGACCAGTGAGAGATGTGAGAGCTACACGAGGAAGGAAACATCTACAAGTCACATCGTAAATGGAACCGTCCCCGAGGGCTTCTTGGAGACAAGAATTTGTTTTATTGAAATGTTCAGATAAGGCGAAGTTCACACTATTCTTCAAAGCTCCACTGAAATAAGAAAGGAGGTTTAACGTATCAATTAAAAATCCCATTCACATCAATGCAAATTCTATGTCACCCTCTATGTTCCGTTTATTGAGTTATCCATTATCCATGCAGTTTTTTTTAGGACGGAAAAAATGACGGAGGCTGCAGGACTTTTCCTCTGTTTGAAAAAAAAAAATTTTTTAAAAACGCTAACGGAGCTCTGCCGAAACGGAACATAACCGACGACATAAAATTTACATTGATGTCAATGGGATTTTTAATTGATACATTCAACCTTTGTTTACTTTTTTTTTTTTTTTTTTTTAAACATTGGTTAGGAATGGAGAGTTGATCGGTAGTGTGAACTTAGCCTAAGCGGAAGGGCTTTACCAATGCCCCCAAACATAAGGTCAGAAGTGATCATGTGACCTCGGAGTCTATCCCTGGTCTGAGCTGTCACGTCTTACATATTCAGAAGGGACCACTGAGGCGGGAAATGGACTCACTGGTCACATGCAGAAAGAAAGGACGGCTCCATCTGGACTAAATGGAACACTTTTTAATGGATCAGCGCCCACGGCTACTATTTTCATGGACCGTGAGACTGGTGTGTTAAAAACTAGAGTATTTCCGAGTCAGAACCACTTTTAACGGATCACTCATAGACTGCAGTTTAGTTATCACAGCAGCACGGTGGCTCAGTGGTTAGCATGACAGCCTTGCAGAGCTGGGGTCCTGGGTTCAAGTCCCAAGGTCAACATCTGCTAAGTGTTTGTATGTTCTCTCTGTGTTTGTGTGGGTTTCCTCTGGGTCCTCCGGTTTCCTCCCACACTTCATAACATATTAGCAAGGTGATTAGATTGTGAGCCCAATTGGGGACAGGGACTGATTTGGAAAATTCTGTGCAGTGCTGCGTAATCTGTGTGCACTTTATAAATAAAGAATTACAGGACACCCGACTTACAGACGACCCATAGTTACAGACGGACCCCTCTGCCCATTGTGACCTCTGGTGAAGCTCTCTGGATGTTACTATAGTCCCAGACTGCAATAATCAGCTTAAAAGTGTCTATAATGAAGCTTTATTTATAATCTCTGGTCCCATTACTGCAAAAAATTTTGAAACTACAATTGTCACTTTAGCAGAAAAAAAATTTGTCTGGGGCTACAATTATAAAATATACAGTTTCGACTTACATACAAATTCAACTGAAGAACAAACCTTCGGACCCTATCTTGTACGTAACCCGGGGACTGTCTGTATTGTTATTATTACAGCTAATTTTTTTCCTTGTTCCTTAGATCTAACGTCACTGCCTGTAATTTAGAGTTTGACCACTAGAGGGCAGTATAGACTATACACATGAGGAGCCCCGCATGATGAGAAGGGCTATGCAGAGCAGCAGTAATATCTGGCTCCCATTGAGGTATACGCGTCTGTATGATATTCTTTTCATGAAATCCTTCTATAGCTGCAATAACCTGTAATAACAAGTGTAAAACTCCAATTATTCAAATATGAACATATATGAAATCCATATAATACACACCATACAGCGCTATAGCCAACAAGTCCATGTAGATCCACTGCCAATGGGAAGAAAACTAATACAGACCAGACAACTGGACTCCATAAGCTTATTCTGATACATCTGAACCCCAGGCGGTCCAAACAGACACAGGCACTAGAACAGGACACAGAATAAATAAAGTCCCCCCCCCTCCCCTCCTTAAAGGTGTTGTCCGGGATATATATATATCCAGTTTGGGAGGGAGAGTTGTTGGGAGGGGGGGGGGGGGAGGGCAGGGGCGAGCAGAAGTAGTCAGGCGGTTGCAGCTGGAGTATCACTTCAGGAGCCTGTATCTTTGGTTCTATAGCACCTAGTAACAAGGCTTGTGTATCTTTCACATCAAGCTTATGGTCCTGTGAGGTACAGAACTAAACACACAGGCAGCTCACAAAGCCACAAGCCTGATGTGATCAGAAAGATGAGATCCTTTTCTTTAATATGACACCAGCAGCCTGTTTCTAGGTGCTACAGAACAGAAGATGGGGCTTCTAAAGTGACACTATCCCTGCAACCGCTAAATGTCACTCATCTCACATCTCACAACTTTAAACCAATTCTCAATTAATACAGACCTCAAAACAGCTCCATATTAATACAGACTTCTTTACAGAATTATTTATTCATACAGACCCCAGGTGAGTTCTCCATTAATATAGACTTCAGGTCACTTCTCTATTAACACAGACTCCAGACCAATCACCTATTTATACAGAACTCAAACCAGTTCTTTATTAATCCAGCCCCCCAGACCAAATCTATATTAATCCAGCCCCCAGACCAAATCTATATTAATCCAGCCCCCAGACCAAATCTATATTAATCCAGCCCCCAGACCAAATCTATATTAATCCAACCCCCAGACCAAATCTATATTAATCCAACCCCCAGACCAAATCTATATTAATCCAGCCCCCGCCCAATCTGATATTAATCCAACGCCCAGACCAAATCTAATTTAATCCAGCCCCACGACAAATCTATATTAATCCAGCCCCCAGACCAAGTTTATATTACATCAGCCCCCAGACCACAAATCTATTTAATCCGCCCCAGACCAAATCTATATTAATGCCAGCACCCAGAACCAAATCTATATTAATCCAGCCCCCTACCAAATCTAATTAATCCAGCCCCACGCCAAATTACTTATTAATCACGCCCAGCAGACCAAGTTATATTAATCCAGCCCCCATACATCATAATCACCCCCCATCTATATTAATCCCCCCCAGACCATAATTCACGCAACACATCTACTTATAATCCAGCCCCCAGCCCAAATCTATATTAATACAAGCCCCCTGCCACATCTATATTATAGCCCCTGACCAAATACTATTTAATCAGCCCAACCGATCTATAGCCACCCAGACAATCATATAATTAATCCAGCCCCTCCAAGAATATAGCCCAGACCAATCTATATTAATCCAACCCCAGACATCCATATTAATCACCCATCATCTATATATAATCCAGACCCACCCAAAATCTTATTATCACCCCAGACCAAATCTATTAATCCAGCCCCCAGACCAAATCTATTATAGCCCAGAAATCTTAATAGAACCCCAGCCACCTATATATGACCCAGAAAATCTAGTATTCCAATCCACCCCCGACCATATCCAACCCAGACCAAATCTTAATTAATCAGCCAGCCAGACCAAATCTATATTAATCCAACCCCCAGACCAAATCTATATTAATCACAGCCCCCGACAAATCTATTAATCACAACCCCCAGTACCATCGATATTAATACACCGCCCCCAGACCCAACTATATTAATATGCACCCCATACCAAACTATACTTAATATCCAGGCCCCCTGACCAAATCTATATTATCCGCCCCCAGACAAATCTATATTAATCGCCAATAATGCCCCCTAGACAATCTATTATCATCGCAGCCCCAGCCAAATCTATATTAATATGTCCCCTCAGATCAATCTATATTAATCCAGCCCCAGACCAATCTATATTAATCCAGCCCCCAGGACAACATCTATACAATCCACCCCCAGACCAAATCTTATTAATCCAGCCCAGACCAAATCTATATAATACATCCCCCAGATCCAAATATTATAATACATACAGCCCCCAGACCAAATCTAATCTAATCCACCCCCAGACCAAATCTATATTAAGTCAGCCCCCAGACAATCTATAGTAAATCCAGGCCTCCAGACCAAATATAATCAATCCATCCCAGACCATTATATTCACCCACCCTCTATATGCCCCCGAGACCAATCTATAACACCCCCACAATAATCCCCAACAATCATATTAATCCAGCCCCAGACTCTTATAATCCGACCATACAAACTATACATCCCAGACCAATCATTTAATCGCCACCAACATTATCCCCCCCCGCAATAAATCCCCAACCAAATCTATATCGATCCCCACCTTATAATAGCCCCGCAACTTATAACCAGAGACCACTATACAGCCCACGAATCAAATCATCAGCCATTATAATAGCAAAGAAAAACCATCATATTCCAAGCCAACCAACTATATTATACCCCCATTGAAGGTCCCAAACCAAACCTCTGCCCTCAAATGTAGATCTCAGATCAGATTTTCCCTCACTACAGCCGATGTACCAACCGTTCTGAACTATTTCCTCCTTCCTCTGAAGGGGGGCCCGATACAATTTACACGACGGATTATTGGTTTACTTTATTTTTCCATCATTCTGGAAACGTAATGTATCTGTATGTTATCTCTAGGTGTCGGGTCTACATCTGTTTTGGTCTTTTTTGTTATCCCCTAGCGCCCCTTCCTCACAGCTATAGCGCTAATGCTAGACACCCACCATAGAGGGGTTATAGGTGACATAAAGTAAGTACCATAATTTACAGGATACACCATCCTATACACAGGGAATCTCCAGCACAGAACTACAAGTACCAGCAACCCATCTATCAATGGGCAGAACATGTGTTGTCCTATGTCATCCTACGTTCATTTGGTTATTCCTTATGGCGATGATAAGGATGGAAGGGCACAGATATATTTCGGTGATATCTGTAAAGCCCTCCGCCCCCCATGCGCCTTGGAAGTCGGCGCTCTCGAAGCTGGGTAAACAGCACTTTTTTCCTGATAAGATGTTTGTTAAAAAACGCTGTCAACTAAACGAGACTGGTAACTCTTAGCAGTGTCATGAGCGATGGACGTGTCCCACAGAATGCCGCGCACATTATAGATCCGGGAATTTGGAGATTGTCCCCCGGACTGAAAACGAGTAGTGAGATCACACGAGACCTTGAGGTGTCATGATAAAGATAAGAATCTCAACTTTCAGAGAATCAGGCTCAGCTTTTGGATCTACGATCGGGAGATACAGACAGTAAAGACAAAGGGGCACATTTAATTGCCGTCTTGCGCGATCCCCGAAAGTGCTGCTGTCCGACCGGAATGCCCTGTGCCGACCCGATTCACTAAGATCGTTGCACGCCATATCCTGCATGTGTTCCCTTCCGCGCCTCATTGTCCCTCGAAGTTCACATCTTCTTCCGGTGCATGATAGTGCTTGGGCTTGCGAAGAACAATTTAAGTTAAATCCCGCGCTCATTTAAATCCGTCGGATGCCGACGTGCCGTCCACGCGTATTTCTGTCGCATTGGATTCTGCGAATGCGCCCAAAATCCGATCTCGTGCAACACAATCCCCTTCTTAAATATCTCTGTCCACCAGAGCGGCACAAATCCCGAAAATTTTCTAAGAGCCGATGAAAGTTGCGATTCGCCCGGAGCCTTAGTAATAAGCCCAATAGTGGAAATGAGTTGCCAGATAAAGGTCCAGTCCTGGCTATTTTTTAACTGTCCTGTATCTTAGTTCTGTAGATCACAGAGAGACGACAGCCTGATCTGAAAAGATAAGGTCTTATCTAATTATGACACCAAGATACATATCTACATTGAACTGAAGATAGGGGACTTCCCTTCAGCCTTAAAATTGACTCATTTCAGGACAAATATGACTCTTCTCTGCTTTATTACATGACTGTGGAGGAAGATTTTTTTTTATAGGTTTATCAAACAAACATTGTATGGTAAACTACGTCTACCAACAGCATAATGACAACAAACGGCCTACTGAGGAGGCCCGGACACAGCTTCTGTATCAAACGCTGGGATATGGGGAACGCGTGGGTATGCCAGCCACCTTGGCTGGCCGGAGAATGTTTGAGCGCTGCTACGTGCCCGTTTCTGGATGAGAGTAATAACTTTAAACTGACTTATTCGGAAAGTTATGTTAACCATCTTCCGGCCAAACCTTCCTCACCACAAAACTTTATCCTACACCATGGAGTGGAAGCCCCGCACAGGATATACCACCCACAGCAGCACACTGTGGGGCTTATTTACTAAGGGTCGCAGGATCGCCTTTAGTTGGACTTGTCCCGGTTTTGCGGATAAAGTAGTTTGACAGGTATTTAACAGTGGTTTTCCGCTGGAATTGTGTCGAACCTTCAAGCGGATTGGGTGGCTGCACTGACTTTGCATGCAACAGAAATTGAAAGGTGTGCCTTCAGATGATCCGACTGATTCGACTGGTAGCAGCGCAGCTGCGTGCCAAAATTAGTGAGGACTATTGCAAGAGTGGATCCCTAGCGCTGGGCAAATCTTCCGTCTTGTCTAGTACTATAGGCATTGGAGTAGCCAAGGGTGAGGTCATAACACTGGCTACAAAATGGTAGAAGACCTTCTATAGGGTACATTAGCAGGTCCTTCCATCAACGTCACATTAGCAGGTCCTCCATGACCCCCCCCCCTGACTGCCTCCATTCACAGATCTGACAATGGAGATTGATTTGTGTCTTGGAGAGTTTCCCGGGTCATTCAGGAGAGGATTGTGTAATCCTCGATTCCCTGCGCTCGGCTCCTGACAATATTTAGGTGGAAGCACTTACCTCAGGAAATGAATGAACAAGTGATTGGAGTATTGAGCGTCTCCGGAGCCCGATACAAGTCACTGACTCAATCATACAGAGGATTGTGTTTACATCATGGATCTGGATGTGGTGAAGCAGAAATATACAAGCTAAAAAAACATCCTAAAATAATTATAAAAGTTTGTTTATAAGTTTGGAAAAACTAAATATAGAAAGAACATGGAGACTAATACATAAATAGACAAGGCCAAATCCATTAGTAGTATGCATTAAAACCCTACATCATCCCCCCCCCACCTGCCTCTCTTGTTACTGGTAGGTTACTCACTTTACCTTATCCTAAGACCGAGTGATGCCCACTCTGTTGGCAAGAGACGACCCCGAGCAGAGCGCCCGCAGAAGAGGACCCAGAGCAGAGCGCCCGCAGAAGAGGACCCAGAGCAGAGCGCCCGCAGGAGAGGACCCAGAGCAGAGCGCCCGCAGGGAGAGACCAGAGCAGAGCGACCGCAGGAGAGGACCACGAGCAGAGCGCCCGAGAGAGGACCCGAGCGGAGCGCCCGCAGAGAGGACGCCAGAGCAGAACGCCCCCAGGCAGAGGACCCAGAGCAGAGCGCCCGCGACAGAAGGAGGACCCAGAGCAGAGCGCCGTCAGGACGGAGGACCCGAGCAGAGCGCCCGCAGGAGAGGTACCAGACAGAGCGCCCGCAGGTAGAGACCCAGAGCAGAGCGCCTGCAGAACGAGGACCCGAGCAGAGCGCCAGCCAGGAGAGGAAGACCCAGACACGAGCGCCCACAGGTAGAAGGACCCAGAGCAGAGCGCCACAGGCAGAGAGGACCCAGACAGAGCGCGCAAGACAGGAGAAGGACCAGAGCAGTAGCGCCCAATGACCCATACGACGCCGGAGAGAACCCATAGCAGAGCGCACCGTCAGGAGAGGACCCTAGCAGAGTCACCGCAGGAGAGAGCAGATCAGCGGAGGACCCAGAGAGGCGCAGAGATGACACAGCGCGCGAAGAGGAACCATAGCAGAGCGCCCGCAGAAGAGGACCCATGACGCGCGCATGAGCGACCTACAGACGAGAGAGGACCCAGAGCAGTAGCGCCCCAAGAGACGCCAGGAGAGGCCTCAGTAGAGACCCAGGCCGCACGCGGAAGGAGGACCCAGAGCAGAGCCCCGCGGGAGAGGACCCAGAGCAGAGCGCCCGCAGAAAAGACCCGAGAGCCAGAGCGCCGCCGCGAGGGAGGACCAGAGCCGAGCGCCCGCAGGAGAGTGACCCAGAGCAGGGCCCGCCAGGATAACGGACCAGCAGCAGCGCCCGCGAATAGGAACCCAGTATCAGAGCGCGCCGCAGGAGAGGACATACCCGAGAGGCAGAGACCAAGCAGACGCCGCAGGAGCGGACCAGAGCAGATCAACCGCAGAGAGAGGACCCAGAGCAGTAGCAGCCCGCAGAAGGACCCTAGCATAGCGCCCGCCGTGAGAGGACCCTAGCGATGCCCCGCAGGAGAGGACCATAGCAGAGAGTGGCCTCGCAGGAGGGACCAGGCAGAGCGCCAGCGCAGTAGGACCCAGACGAGCAGAGCGCCCGCAGGAGAGGACCCAGAGCAGAGCGCCCGCAGGAGAGGACCCAAAGCAGAGCGCCCGCAGGAGAGGACCAGAGCAGAGCGCCCGCAGGAGAGGACCCAGAGCAGAGCTCCCGCAGGAGAGGACCCAGAGCAGAGCGCCCGCAGGAGAGGACCCAGAGCAGAGCGCCCGCGACCGGTAGATGGACCCAGAGCAAACGCCACAGGAGAGGACCCAGAGCAGAGCGCCCGCAGGAGAGGACCCAGGAGTGACAAATACTTTTCATCTGTACTGCTCCCGGTCCTCTCCTGCTCCTGGCATAGTACTTTTCCAGGTCTTGATTCCGGGGTGGCATTATTTGCTGATTAACTGTGGGCATTTTGCGCTATGTTTGTACTATGGTTACTGGTGTGGCCCATAAAGTCTGACAATGTGGCCTGAACCAATAATATTGCCTCTCCATATACGTTCTGGCTCTGGGGGGTCTTCACTATTATACGTCTGCTCTGGGGGGGTCTCCACTATTATACGTCTGCTCTGGGGGGGTCTTCACTATTTAATAGTCTGCTCGTGAGGGGTCTTCACTATTATGCGTGCGCTCTGGGGGGTGAGGGGTCTCCCACTATTATACCTTCGGGGTCTCCCATTCTTGCTGGGGTCTCCCATCTACGTGTAGGTCACGTATTGTCGGGGGGGGGGGGGGGGGTTCTCCCACTATTTATTAACCTCGCTGGGGGTCTCCACTATTAAACGTTTGCTCTGGGGGTCTCCACTATTATACGTCTGCTCTGGGGGGTCTTCACTATTATACGTCTGCTCTGGGGGGGTCTTCACTATTATGCGTCTGCTCTGGGGGGGTGAGGGGTCTCCACTATTATACCTCTGCTCTGGGGGGTCTCCACTATTATACGTTTGCTCTGGGGGTCTCCACTATTATACGATTGCTCGGGGGGGCCTCCACTATTATACCTCTGCTCTGGGGGTCTCCACTATTAAACGTTTGCTCTGGGGGTCTCCACTATTATACGCTTGATCTGGGGTGGTCCCCACTAGTTACGTCCTGCTTGGGGGGTCTCCACTATTCTAACGTCTGACTCTGGGGGGTTCCACTATTATTACTCTGCTCTGGGGGTCCCACTATTATTCTTGCTCTGGGGGGTTCTCCACTTTATACGTCTGCGTCTGGGGGGGGGGGGTCTCCACTATTATACCTCTGCTCTGGGGGGTCTCCACTATTATACGTTTGCTCTGGGGGTCTCCACTATTATACGATGCTCTGAGGGGGGGGTCCCACTATATACGTCCTGCCTCTGGGTGTGTCTCCACTATTATACGATTGCTCTGGGGGGGTCTCCACTATTATACGATTGCTCTGGGGGTCCTCACTATTAACATATTTGCTCGCTGGGGGGTCCGTTAACTCGCTGGGGTCCTATTATACGACTCTGGGGGTCCTCCATATCTGGGGGTGGGTTCCACTATTATACGTCTGCTCTAGGGATCTCACTATTATTACGTCGCTCTGGGGGGTCTCCAACCTATTATACTGTTTGCTCTGGGGTCTCACTATTATACATCTGCTCTAGGGTCACTCACTTATAACGTCTGCTTCTGGGGGTCTCCACATTATACGATTGCTTCTGGGGGTCCTCACTTTATATTTCTGCTCTGGGGGGGTCTCCACTATTATACGTCTGCTCTGGGGGGTCTCCACTATTATACGTCTGCTCTGGGGGTCTCCACTATTATACGTCTGCTTTGGGGGGGGGTCTCTCCACTATTACGTACTTGACTGCCGGGGGGTCCTCCCTATTATACGATTGATTGGGGGTCCTCATATTAGTATTTCTGCTCTGGGGGGGTCTCACTATTATATGTTCTGCTCTGGGGGTCTCACTATGTTACGTCTTGCCTCTGGGGGTCTCCCATATTATACGTCTGCTCTGGGGGGTCTCCCACTATATACTTCTGCTCTGTTGGGGGTCCTCCACTACAATAGTCTGCTCTGGGGGGTCCACGATTATATGTCTGCCTGGGGGGTCTGTCACTATATATTCTGCTATGGTGGGTCTTCAACTATTATCCGTCTGGCTGGGGGGTCCTTTACACGATTATACGTCTGCTCTGGGGGGTCTGTCAACTCTTATAGCTTCGATCTGGGGTGTCTCCACTATTATACGTCTGCTCTTGGGGGGTCTTCACGTATTAGTCGTTGCTCCGGGGGGGTCTCCACTATTATACGTGTGCTCTGGGGGGGTCTCCACTATTACTAGTCCTGCTCTGGGGGGGCTCCACTATTATACGTCTGCTCCTGGGGGTCTCCACTATATACGTTGCTCTGGGGGGGGTCTCCACTAATTATACGTCTGCTCTTGGGGGTCCTTCCCACTATTTACGTTGCCTCTGGGGGGGGGGTGTCTCCACTATATAATCGTCCTGCTCGGGGCTTCTATGATCGGGGGGTTCTCTATTTATCCATTTGGGTGCGCCTTGTATCGATGCGGGGGGGCTCTCCACATTATCGTCTGCTATGGGGGTCGCCACTATATAATTCTGCTCTGGGGGGGTATCTCACTATTATACGATGCTCTGGGGGTCCTCCTATCTGCCTGCTCTCACCTTATACGTGACTGGGGCTATTGTTTGCTTGGGGGTCTCCACTATTATACGTTTGCTCTGGGGGTCTCCACTATTATACATCTGCTCTAGGGGTCTCCACTATTATACGTCTGCTCTGGGGGGTCTCCACTATTATACGATTGCTCTGGGGGTCCTCACTATTATATTTCTGCTCTGGGGGGGTCTCCACTATTATACGTCTGCTCTGGGGGGTTCTCCACTATTATACGTCTGCTCTGGGGGTCTTACACTATAATCTCTGCTCTGAGGGGGGGGTCTCAACTATATACGTTGCTCTGGGGGGTCTCCACTATATAATACTTGATCTGGTGGGGTCTCCACTATTATGATTTGCTCTGGGGTCCTCAACTATTATATTTACTGTTCTGCTGGGGTTTCACTATTATAACGTCTGCTCACGGGGGGGTCTCCACTTTAGTACGTCTGCTCCGGGGGATCTCCACTATTATACGTCTGCTCTGGGGGGTCTCCACTATTATACGTTTGCTCTGGGGTCTCCAATATAAATCGCTCTAGGGGTCTCCACTATTATACGTCTGTCTGGGGGGTCTCACTATTATAGATTTGCTCTGGGGGTCATACTATTTATTTCTGCTCTTGGGGGTCTCCACATTATACGTCTGCTTGGCGGGGGTCTCCACTATTATAACGTCTGCCGGGGGTCTCCACTATTACTACAGTCTGCTTTTGGGGGGGTCTCCACTATTATACGTCGCTCTTGGGGGGTCTCCATATATACCGATTGCTCTGGGGGTCCCACTATTTATTCTGCTCTGGGGGGGTCTCAACTTATTGATATGTCTCTCTGGGGGGTCTCCACTATTATACGGTCTTCTCGGGGCGTCTCCACTATTATACGTCTGCTCTGGGGGGTCTCCACTATTATACGTCTGCTCTGTGGGGGGGTCTCCACTACAATACGTCTGCTCTGGGGGGTCTCCACTATTATACGTCTGCTCTGGGGGGTCTCCACTATTATACGTCTGCTCTGGGGGGTCTCCACTATTATACGTCTGCTCTGGGGGGGGGGGGGTCTCCTCTATTATACGTCTGCTCGGGGGGTCTTCACTATTACTCTGCTCTGGGGGGTCTTCACTATTATACGTCTGCTCTGGGGGGTCTCCACTATTATACGTCTGCTCTGGGGGGGTCTCCACTATTATATGTCTGCTCCGGGGGGGTCTCCACTATTATACGTCTGCTCCGGGGGGGTCTCCACTATTATACGTACTGCTCTGGGGGGGGTGTTTCCCCACTATTATCGTCTCTCTGGGGGGTCTCCACTATTATACCTCTGCTCTGGGGGGGGGTCTCACTATTATAGTCTGCTCGGGGGGGGTCTTCATATTTACGTCTGCTCTGGGGGGGGGGGGTCTCCTCCAATATAAACCTGTTCTGGGGGGGGGGGTCTCTATTATTATTATCATCGGGTTTGCGCTCTGTATTTGTCGTCTTCTCTGGGGTCTTTTAGTTATTGTGCAAATGAAGTATTTGTTTTTTGGGGGCATTAAATGTATTGAGGACTGATGAATGGAATATAGCTATACTAACATCCCTGGTGGTCTAGGGTATATAATACTAATACTAACATCCATACTAGCTTAGGGGTTAATACTACTTCTGACGGCTGATCACAACAAAGGGATAATTAACCCCGAATCCCTTCAGAACTGGGGGTTCTGGTTGTGTTCTTGTCCCAATGCTCCATTCGTAATCTATGGAAACAGTGACTTACCTGCGCCTGACTGACTCCTCCTCTAATCTGTGTAGCATTTAAGTGCTTTTTAAGGAGCATTTTATTAATAAATTCATTTTAATTACCGTATTACAATGTTTTCCCACTAGTTTCCGGGGCTGGAAGGTCGCTATGTTTGTGACTGTATGTTTATGGTGAACATCTCAATTTTCTAAAATTTTCAGTCAATTTTGATAAAAAATGGGAAACACCATGTCCATTTTATTGAAGCCTATGCAGCGATAACCAATCAGATTGCAGTGTATATATTTGTATAGCTTTATTCTTTTATGTATACCATTGATATGGATGTGAGGTAATCGCCCTGTGGTCAGGATGGAGCGCTCTGACCCCCGGTGACGCGGTGTACAACCTGCAGGGAGCCAATCGTTTCACCTTGGCGCCAATTGCTGCGTCTCTAAGATGGTTTTTGGAAGGAAAAACGGGAGGAGGAAAGAAGGGAGAAGGAAAGAGAGAAGAGGGGGAAGGAGTGAAGAAAAAAGGGGAGCGAAGGTAGGGGGAGAGGAAGAGGAGAGAAAAGCACGGGAAAGAGGGGGGGAGAGGAAGCGGAGAGAGGGCAGGAAGAAAAAGAAGAGACAAGGAGAAGAAAGAAAAAACGAGAGAAAACGAAAAAAGGAAATGGACCCCCTTCCGCCCTGTGTTAGTGAGTGTATGGAGCGGATGACCTCATTCATAGCCATTCATAGTGAGCCCCGGGTACCAACACAGACTGTGTACATCACCACACCAGTCAGCACATAGCAGACAGGGCAATGTACATACTCAATGGCCAGGTACAGCATATACCCCCCCCCCCCCCCGGACCAGGTACAGCGTATACCCCCCCCCCCTCCCGGGTGGGACCAGATACAGCGTATACCCCCCCCCCCCGGGACCAGAGTACAGCGGTATACCCCCCCCCCCCCCCCGGGGAGGACCAGATACGGTATACCACCCCCCCCCGGACCCAGAAGATACAGCGTAACCCCCCCCCCCGGGACCCAGATACAGAGTATACCCCCCCCCCCCCCGGGACCCAGATACAGCGTACACCCTTCTCCCCAACCTTCACACACCTTCATAGACAGATACAATGTATACCCAAGGACCCAGATACAGTGTAATTCTCCGGACACAGATACAGGGCTCTTGTACTAGGTGTTAGGCGAAGGCATTTTTCGTCAGGTTTCACGAGATTTCCACTTGGCGCTGAAGTGCCCAGGATTTTTGGCGCACGTGATCGGATTTTGCCGCATCAGGCTTGCACGTGACAGAAATGGGGGGGCGTGGTCATCTGACAAACTGGGAATTTAAAAAAGAATTTGTGTCGCAAGATCAAGCACTCACATGCAGCGGGAAGAAGAAGGTGAACTCCGGCGGACCTCGGGGCAGAAGGAACGGAAGCAGGAACTCGGGCGCACGATCTTAGTGAATTGCGTGGAGAACGCACCGCAGGATCGCGACAGGACCGGGTAAGTAAATCTGTCCCACAGATTGCGTCACTTTTTTTTTTGATACGTTTTCGATGCATTCCAAAGGTTTCAGCTTTGATCACATGCTGAGGTTACATTGCGTTTCCACTGCATCTGCTAAAACACAATGGGGCACATTTACTTACCTGTCCACGGCGCGATCCCCGATCCGGAATGTCTGAGGAACCTGATTGTGCTGCGGAGTTCACCTACTTCTTCCCATTTTAAAGTTAAATCCTGTGGTTTGTCCAAATCCTCGGCTGCCGCAGAGCCTCACTCCGCACGCCTCGGCTGCCGCAACACCTAATAATACACACCTCAGCTACTGCAGAGCATCATAATACACACCTCAGCTGCTGCAGAACATCACAATACACACCTCAGCTACTGCAGAACATCATAATACAGACCTCAGCTACTGCAGAACATCACAATACACACCTCAGCTACTGCAGAACATCACAATACACACCTCAGCTACTGCAGAACATCACAATACACACCTCAGCTACTGCAGAACTTCATAATACAGACCTCAGCTACTGCAGAACCTCATAATACACACCTCAGCTACTGCAGAACCTCATAATACACACCTCAGCTACTGCAGAACCTCATAATGCACCTCAGCCCAGGGATATGAGTGCAATTGACTGAAAGTTACAAAATGTTTCAGTGAAATGAATGTATTAGCAGAAACTAAAATATATGTGAATGTTTTCTCAGCACATATGGTATACAGGAGCATTATACAGATGGAGGGGTCAGGGAGACAGAAGTGAGGAGAAATGTGTTACACGATAAATGGAGACAAACTGATAAGAATCTAAAGAATAGTCACTGGGACTGATCAAATATTTGGATCTTAAAGGGGAAGTCAATTAGCAAATTTTACACAGTATGGATCAGCCCACACGGCAGGCACCAGGATGTGGGAGGGGGGGGGATAACAACATCCTGTGCACTAAGCTTTCTGTGAACATCCCCTTAAAGGAAAACCATCTGTAACCTTATACAGTCAGTAAAATGGCGTATAATCCAAAACGCAATATGTGGAACTCAGGCAGCCATATATTTTCCTGGAAGTTCTGGTTTAAAGGGGTTTTCTAGGATTACAAAAACTCACATTTTATTTCAGCCCCTACAGGTTGTGTGGGGTACTACAGCTCAACCCAAATAAAGGAAATCTCCCATCAAAATCCATCCTGATAAACCAGGGACATTACTCATAGATCCAGGCACCGGGACTGTGGTATCTCCTTATATCTGTTATCTATGGCCTCCTTCCTACTAAGATCAACTCTGTGGGGGCTGTCATCAGAGCCCCTTAGAGTTACAGATGCTGTTACACTGTGTCCCCCTCTTCCCTGCTCCATCAGCACTTCCCCTCTTCCCCCTGCAGGCTATAATTTCACACAGTGGGAAGTGGAAATGCTCCTGCACATCGTAATAGCTTGTGAAGCTACAACATGGAGGGGTGCTAGTAACACCCACAGAGCCCTTTAGGCTCATAAGAATAATTATAAAAGTTGATTTTGGAAGGAAGGAGACCATGGATAACAAATATAAGAGGATACCACAGTCCCGGTGCCTGGATCTACATTGGGTATGAAATATATTCAGACCCCTTTAAATGTTTCACTCTTTGTTTCATTGCAGCCAAATTGGTAAGAAAAAAAAAATAATTTTTTTTGCTCAGTAATGCACACTCCTACATGCCTCCATCTTGACAGAAAAAACTGAAATGTTGATTTTTTTTGCTAATTTATTAAACAAGAAAAAGTGAACTATCACATGGTCATAAATATTCGCCCACCCGGGGGGAAAAAGTATTCGGCACCCGGGGGGGAAAAAGTATTCGGCACCCGGGGGGGAAAAAGTATTCGGCACCCGGGGGGGGAAAAAGTATTCGGCACCCGGGGGGGAAAAAGTATTCGGCACCCGGGGGGGAAAAAGTATTCGGCACCCGGTGATAAGTATTGTTAGAGAAGTCAGTCATTTTCCATCTATAGGAGAAGATGTTTTGCAGAAGGAAAAAAAAGACTTGTTTACCAGACAGCTGGACCTTCAGATTGACAGGTGCTGTCTGGAAAATTGTTTACACTCTACAATCATAGAATATTATGGGACTCATTGTGAGTCTCTGGCAAAATTGTGTTTGTACAAAATGTAACCCCTCCTCCCCTGGTAGAAAGTCTATAAGGAGAATAGTCCCAGGGTCTGCAGTTAGGGAACAGATCTGCAATTAAGGGTGAAGAGAGCAGGAGCCCTTTAAGAGCCGCAATCTTAGTGTAGAAAACAAATGTAAGAGACATGGCGGCTTCACATGTGCCAAGGATTATTCTAATGAGATTTTTAAAAGTTTTTAAAATTGTCCAGAAATATTTGAAGAATAAAAAATAATCCAAGAACAAAACAAATGTTTGAAAAATGGAAAATAGGAAGATGATAAAAATAATCCGCCCCCCCCCCTATTGCTCAGCTTGTGCATGTCCTAAGATGACGGTCAGCCTTTCCACAGGCACATATCATGTCATTATAATACCGCCATTCATGTGTCCAGACTGCTGCGCGATTATAATGAGACCACATAAAGGTACAGACGAGACTCTGACGTTATATCACAAAAAGAAGACAGAAATAGTCGTCTATATTTAGTGTAATATTCAGAAATATAAAGACTCACACAAAGAAAAAATTCCTCCCAACATGGAGCGTGACCCGGACTACAGAACCAGAGGAACATCGGGGGAATCAGGACAAACCAAGATGAAACGCTCAACCTCATTATACAGGACTGATGTAACCGCGTATCCAGGTCACTGATAATGTGTTACATTCTTATAAATAGGAGCAGTATTATAGTAGTTATATTCTTGTACATAGGGAGCAGTATTATAGTAGTTATATTCTTGTACATAGGGGGCAGTATTATAGTACCAGCATCAGCCCGGGGATGTGACGTGCTGCACTACTACTCCCAGCAGCAACATGCTGGACGACTACTCCCAGCATCAGCCCTGGGGATGTGACGTGCTGCACTACTCCCAGCATCAGCCCGGGGGAGTGTGACGTGCTGCACTACTACTCCCAGCACATCATGCTGCACTACTACTCCCAGCATCAGCCCGGGGGAGTGTGACGTGCTGCACTACTACTCCCAGCATAGCTCGCGGGAGTGTGACGTGCTGCACTACTACTCCCAGCACATCATGCTGCACATACTCCCCCATCCCACATCAGCCCGGGGGAGGTGTGACGCGCTGCACTACTACTCCCAGCATCAACTGCGGATGACTGTACTCTTACTCCCAGCAGATCCGGGGGCACTAATCGTAGCAGCCTGCTCTTCACTACTACCCCAGCGTACCAACCCAGGGGGAATGCGATGTTCTGCACTACTACTCCCAGTAGTAGCCCTGGGGAATGTGATATGGTGCACTACTACACCCAGCAGGAGCAGTCCGGGGGAGTGTGACGTGCTGCACTACTACTCCCAGCAGTAATCCTGGGGAATGTGATAGGGTGCACTACTACTTCCAGCAGCTTTCTAGCGGTCAATCTCATACCATAGTGTATGGTGCACTACTACTCCCAGCCGGAGGCTAGTGTGAACACAGATGCCATATTACATGGTGCACTACTACTCCCTGCCGGAGGCTAGTGGGAACACTGATCCCTTATTACATGGTGAACTACTACTCCCAGTTGGCCCTGTCTGATTCCAGCTTGTTGCTGTGTTGTGTAGCACTACAACTCCCAGCAGTGACTTGTCCTGACATGTACCCCACCATAGCTCTGCAGTGGTATTGGTGGCACATGCCATGGAGCCATCTAATAATTTCTTACTTATGGATTACCTGGGCTCCAAACTTTATGCAGACTACAACCCCCAGCAGGATGCATCTATCACCCAATCACGTGCTTTCCTTCCTATACCGGACCTTGTTGGCAAAGGTATCGATAGGCGTCATGCCCAGACTGTCCTGGTGCCATCTAGATATTGTCTATAACTTTGGATCTGACTACAACCCCTATCAGGATGTCGCCAGGTTCCTGGCCGGGGCTCGCCTGGCTGTACCTGGCACCACAAGGGATTGGCAGGGAAACAACACAAAGTTATCTGTGTAGGGATTAGTCCAGTCCTAGCGCCTGCAGGAGGTCTCCTCCATGTATATGCCCAGTGCTGTGGGTACAGTAAGCTGGTGACTGTAGGTATGTGCCCATGTAGAGCTGGCTCGGTAGGTTTGTGTTCTGGCCCGGTTACCAGACAAGGGTCCGCTTACATGCCTGCTTGGCACGGTCTGCTTTTCTCAGCTGTTGGTGTGTTGGCATCGATCCTGCCCACTGTGCCAGTGCAGTGCTAACCGTGCAGTGGATTTAGATGGTGTCCTGTTCCCTCCCACTACTTAGCAAGGCCTGTGCCTCGTATCTCTACACCAGGGTGGTGCCAGCTCATGTGGTAGTAAGTACTGGCATCTCTTAAAGGTATTGAACAAGATTAGAAAGTTTTTTTTGTCCTTGCACCTATAGAACACGTCTGGTATTGACGGAAATTGGCCTCAACTGCAATACCAGGCACAACCTGCAGAGAGGCGGGGGTGCTGTTCCAAGACAAACACATCCAAGTTTTTTGTAATGTGGATGGTCCTTTTAAAGGATCTGTCTTCCATGCAACTTATCATGTTGAATAGAATCTTATCTTAAAGGGAACCTGTCACCTGGTTTTACTCCACTAAACTACCAGCCCCCTCAGGTCATAGATGAAATGTCCTTTCTACAATTCCCTCTTTTATCTAATCTGTTTACTTATGGGAAAAAAAAAATCTTCTCCAAAGTCAGTTTAGTGGTTGCAGGGTTAGTGTCCGTTCAGATGCCTCTATTCTGTGTTCTATAGCACCTAGAAATGTGGTGCTGGTGTTATATTATTGATAAGAATCTCCTCTTTCAGATCACCGGTTATAGCTTTGTGATCTACAGAACCGGCAGCTTACGACAGTTTAAATGCAAGCTGCAGATAAAGATCCAGTTCCTGTGTGTTTTCTTACTCCCTGTCTGTCCAGTTCTGTAGTTTAGAGGCAAGAAAGATGAGATTCTTATCTTTAAATTGATATCAAGCGCATGTTTCTAGGTGCTATAGAACAGCAGGTAGGGGGGTTCTGAAGCGATTTTTTTTTAATGGGTAAGTGGATGAGATGTCACATAAGAGGGAACTTTAGAAAGGACATCTTACACCTGACCTGAGGGCGCTGGTATTTTTGTGGGGTGAAACCTGGTTGACTTTAAGGCAATTGGAGGCGTTGTCTAGGATTAGAAAAATGTCTGCTTTCCTCTAAAAACTCCACCACTCCTGCCCACAGGTATTACAGCTCCACTAGATTAGAGCGACAGATGTGGCGCTGTTTTTCTGGTCCCGGACCGCCCCTTTAACACATGACCATCTTTATTGGGGTCTTTCTACCCGTTTGGTGCCCCTATAGAGGTTTTTACATTAGGATTTACTCCCCGTGTTGGATCTTTACAATGTAGTCCCTGTAATCCCTGATCTGTTATGTGGTCTCCTCTATTCTGTGGATATTGCGGATTATCTGATAATCCGGCTGTGTCTGTGTATCTTCCTCCTGGCTGCGGCTCGGTGTCAGTAAATCTTTGTTCCGTTCCTCTGTCCCCAGGACAAATATTTGCTCAGGTCGGGGGTCTGATGTTTCCGTAGTGCTCAGTAATCCCTCATCCAGCAGGTTACAGCGCCAGGGTGTCAGTCCCATGTAAATGGCGGTGTTATCACTCGGCGGTGTTGACATTGCGGCTGTGTGTGTGATGGGGCTATTTCTGCTCTGGTGCTGCCCCTCGGGGGCAATTAGTGTACACAGTCAGCGAGGCGCGGGGTGCGCTGGGAATTGTCACCTCCTCTCCTTCACTCTAGCAACCGCTTCCCCGCAGCTTCAGTCATCTCCGCACTTCCATCAGAGCCGCCATTCCTGGGCAGCTGTAACCCAGCTTTTCCCCGATTCCTGACAGTCATGTCCAGTATGTAGGATGTCTGTGAGACTTGTGATAACGCCCATATAAAGGGTCACCCAGCTTTTCTTGACGGCCACGTTCAGTATTGGGCATGTTTGTGTGACGTGTGGTCACCCAGCTTTTCCTGGGTCCTGACAGCCTTGTCCAGTATGGGGCATGTCTGCAAGAAAGATGACATAAGTGGTCACCCAGCTTTCCCAGATACAGATTGATTCGGGATGACTTGAAATGGGTCAATGATGGAACATTCCGGATTTAAAGGGGTCCTCTAGTTTATACAGCACATGTACTTACACCCGATAGGCAGAACCTTTTATTCTGGGTCCTCATTGGTTGCTTGCAGAGTCTCTTGCTTTGGGGCATCCCTGCTGTATGAGCCCAGTGATGTGAATGGACGCCTGCAATACCTTCTTCCACCTCCGGGGGAGGCTGCAATGACATTGAACATTTGCAGCCAGGTCATTGCACCGATTACAATACGCAGCGGGGGGGGGGGGGGTATACTTTGTCGTCATTTGAGGCTTACCAGAGCCCCTCTGTGCTGCAGGTTCACAGTCAGTTACACTGTGTAGGAGCACTTCCCCCTCCTACTTATTCTGCTGCAGTGAGACTACATCAGGCAGAGGAAGGAGGAAGTGCTGATGGAGCACAGGGGGAGACAGTGTAACAGCCTGTGAAGTTACAGCATGAGAGCCTCTGGTAACGCCCTTATTAGCAAATAACCACAGTACCGGTGCCTGGATCTATGAGTGATGTCCCTGGTTTATCCTGATGGTAGATTTCCTGTAACCTCCCTGTCTGGTTCTGAGAGTCCAGTATAAGATTATTGGCTGCTGCTTTTTAATCTTCAGATTGGTGTAAACGGTGTCCCCCCCCCCCCCCCCCCCCCCCACCCCCTGCAGCCGGTCACTTGTCAGGACCCTATAACAGGGGTGCATTTACACCACGGCAGGGCTGGCACACGTTGAGCACCCTGGAGCGGAGGAGGCGGGGTGAGCACCCCTCTCCAGGGAAAATAATGCCGCACGGCCGATCTTACGGAATTTTCGCTCTTGTATATGTCCATACGTTCGTGTGTATACAAGGTGGTGTATGTAGTATGTGTAGTTTTCTTTTAATGTGTTTTCTTTCAACCTGTGCTCTTGTCAGTCTTGCTGTATTTTTTGGGGAAAAAATAATTTAAAAAAGTCATGAAACCTCATAAGCCACACGTGGAGCAGAGCGGGGAGGGTGGTAGCTATAGGAGGTGTCTGAATATGTCCAGGCTATATACGTGTGTGTGTGTGTGTGTGTATATGTGTCACATACTGCAGCACAACATAACACAGCCGCGTCTACACCACCAGGTTCTCTCATGTCTTGGGGCAAAATGATGCAATTTTGTTAATCTTCAAAAAAAAATGTGATTTCCCCCTTTTAGGCCAAGTTCACACATTGCAGATTTGGGTGTCGGGTTGTGTATCGTGATTCAGTCTTTGGGGATTTCCAAGTCTCCTGCACACAAACGAGTGACTTCTCTGAGTGTTTGTTTCTTGAGAATTTCGTCATTTTAACCCTAAACATCAGCCATTGACAAGTCACCCAGGTTGTTGGAGTAGTGCTGTAATCCAAGGTTTCTGGGGTTATCTGGAGATTGAATAACGTGGCTGCACTGTTCCAAAAAATGGCGCCACACCTGACTGTAGGTGGTTCATGGTATTGCAACCTGAATCTATATACAGCTGAGCTGCAATACCTGTACTAACCATGGGCAGGTGTGGTGCTGTTTTTGGAAGAATTGTGTTTTTTAACTTCCAGACAACCCCTTTGATCCCACGGCTGGGCTGGCGGTGGGAGGGTTAATGCCGGGGCTAGTGAATGATCCAGAGGTGGAGTAAGAGCGGCTGGAGGAGGAGGGGGGTCCCCAGTGATGTCTCCATAGCAGCCGCTGATGCCGGATAGATGACTCCAGGACCCGATGCTTCTATGTGAATCCTCTCTACCTGTAATAGGATGCTGGGACTTGTAGTCCCCGGATTATCCGGCTGCGCGGTGGATCAGGTGACTGTATCCTATTAGCCGGTCACCTCCTCCTGGCTGTGGGATGAGTCTCCTCTGTGTACACCGGAGCTGAGCCGCACTGTGACCCCGGCCATGATCCAGACCCTCAGCCTCCTGCACCGATCCAGGTCTGATGGGATTCCCCCCTGTGCTGGGATGTCAGGAGGGGGAGGAGGAGGCCGCGGCTCTGGGCTCTAGGTTTAGTCTACAGATTTTGTCATATTTGGAAGTATAATTCTAATTCACTGATGTGTGATTCAATTATTAATATATACATTTATCATTTTAATTTTTTTTTTTTGGGAGAATTTTAGACTACTAGATTTTTAGATTTTTTTTTTTTTTTTTAATTTCATTTTGCTAATTTCATAAATGCTAATAATTTAGACCTGTAGAATGTAAATTTAAAATGTGAAAATTAGCATAATTCTATATTGCAGTTTTAAAAATGCTAAACATTTGTTGTTTAATTTTTTTTTTTTTTTTTATTATTTTACTTTTATTATTTAGGTTTATTGAGAAATATTTGTAAAATTTCCTGTATGTCTAGCCATTGGCTTTATAAATTTTAGATTTGATTTACTTTGGTTATATTTTAGAAAATATTTCTACATCATATCTATTATAGATTTTATGGATTGCATATATTAGTTGCGTCATTTAACCCCTGGTCTCCCGGTTCCTCAGGTCTCTGGTGATAATCAGTACATTGGATGGAAGGATTGCGGCTCTGGATGCAGAGAACCATGGGAGGAAGCAGTGGGACCTGGATGTGGGCTCGGGGTCCCTGGTGTCCTCCAGCCTTAGTAAACCAGAGGTAAGTGTGCGCTGCAGGACTGTGTATGATGTACCATACATGACCCCCCCCCCCCCCCCATGTCCTCATACTGTAATGGTTGAGGCAATGCTCTCTAATGGCAGAATATGAAAATATATTTAGTTTAGGGGGGTTATTTTGCATGACGGGTTCTCTTTAAGTCTGGCTTGTGGTTGGGTTGTATATGTTGTGATCTATTCCAACTTCTCTGCAATTGTTTCTTTTTTTTTTTTTGCCTTTTCATACAATTTGTTGCAGTTAAAAGCACAGTCCATGCGTGTGACTATTTTCCTATGTCTTTTGTGACCTGATGGTGATAGCTGTCATTATGTGCAGCATCATGTTCTCCCATGCCTCTGGCTGCAGCGCCCCCTATCAGGCAGGACGGGGAATGACCGTGACCGTCCAGTGTTCTCTCTCTCCTGTGGATCTGGGAAGCTTTTCTAGTCCTGGGAGATGGGAGTCGGAAAGTCCCCCTGCGGTGCCCATAGCAGTGAGTGGGGAGCAGTTTGGGTATATGCACCCTCAGTTATCTTTCTATGGGGACTTTCCAGCTCCCAATTACTAGGGGTCCACATGGCTGAACATGAAACAATCAGACACTTCTCCCCTGTCCTGTGAATTGGGACTGAGAGATTAAAATCCCTAACAATAAGACTATTTTCTGTTTCAATCTCTGTCCACCCCCATCTCTCCTTATCTTTACTTCTCACTTGTTCCCCTTTGTTTCTCCTTCCATTTCTCTTGATTAGGCCTCCCTTTTTGTTTTCTATGCTCCCATTTGATCTTGTAAATTCCAAATTGTACCCAATTAAACTAGCATCCCCCACACAGTTGCCTCTTTTATGTGAAATTTCTCCTGTTTACCTATTAAAAAAAAAAAAAAAACACTCCTGTCATGTGACAATGAGAAGAGTCATGTTTTACCTGAGAAGAGAAAAGTTAGTGGTGGCAGGGGTAGTGTGGAGTCAGACGCCCCTCCCTATCTTCTGTTCTGTAGAGCCTGAAAACTTGAGCTGCTGTCATGTTAAAGGGAACCTGTCGCCACATTTTATCAAATACAACTCGTCACCGGTTCACGTAGATTAATTTATTTTTTTGGTACGATGTGTTCTGCTCGGCCTAGTCCTCATTCCTTCTCCCCATTCAGGTGATGTCATCTAAGGTCCTTTACCCACTAACATTTTCAAATTCTCCCCCATGTCTGTATCTGATCACAGCAGCCTTCCGCATCTTCCATGGAGGCTGCTCTGACTTCATGTGATCAGATACAGACATGGGGGAGATTTTGCAAATGTTATTGGGTAAAGGACCTTAGATGCCATCACCCTGGTCACTGCACTGGTGAGGAGGAGGCATAGACCGGAGCCACTGGACTTGCCTGAGCAGGACTTGTATGCCAGGGAAGGCAAAAAACTTGATTTTGTGGGAATGTAAGGGAAACTATTTTTATCCAAAAACCTGGCAATTGGTTATCAGGGCTCTATGGGAACCTGTCACTAGCTGTATATAGGGAAAATTTGGTGACAGGTTAAAGATCTAGTTGGCAATTTGAGTTGCAGATGAAGATCCCATTTCTGCCGATGTCTTGATCTGTCTCTCTGGTTGTGCAGATCTCAGAACCACAATCCTGTGATTTAAACAGATTGAATTATATCTAGGTGCTATAGAACGGGAGTCTATAGTGACTCTCCTCCTGCAGCCTCTAAACTTCTCGGGCAAAATGACTCTTCTCTGCTCATTTTTCACATGAGGTTTTCCATAAGAGGTCATTCCAGAAGGGATATTTGGGGAGGCTGGTAGTATAATGGTGTCAGATCTGGTAACTGTGTCCCTTGTTAATGTCTGGTGAGGAAGAATAGGGACCCCGTATTGTGTAATGGCGTTATTGATGTGCCTTGGGGTCAGGCAGTTATATATTTGGGGGATGTGTTTGGAGTATTGGGTCAGTGATGGATCCCGTCCTCGTTTGTCGGCTTATACCGTCTCCTGATTGTCCAGGATTAGCCGCGTCCTTATCTCTTTATCATCAGCCGTCTATTGCAGGGAGACTACCTCATGGATAATCCCCTCCATGATGATGTGCGCTCGCCCCGGCCGCTCGTCCATGAGAGGATGAGGTAATGTCCCTGCGCTGGAGGCTGATGTCATCCGTCCTGTACTAGTGTCCTTCATCCTCCCCCACCGGGGCCTGCGCTCAGCTCCGGATCATTCATGAATATTCATCACCCACTACAGAGGACGTGACGCCTCGAACGCCTCCTCTGCTGTATGACCGTGATCAATTCATTCATGTAGTGACCGCAGTAACCTGCAGGGGGCACCGTGACCCGATACACTTGTGTTATGCTGCAGTGTGACATGTGCACCCCCAGGGACCCCTGTACTCCTGTATGTCCCCCGCACAGATTGGGGACCTGCAGCCCCATAGAAGTGAATGTACTTTTGCATTCAAGGATTCACAAATTCTGTGAGACCCCGTTCCATGGAACAGACACTTTCCATTTCCTGTGACTACGACTCGTTACATTCAGGCAATTATACATTGGCAATGTCCCTCTGTTATTCCTCCTGGAAATGAATGAATCCATTGACAGCTTGGAGTTATCACAGTGTAGAATAACTTGTCTCTAGAGAGGAGGATGTTGGACAGTTTGGGCGATTTCCCATTGTCCGATATCATTTCTGCCTTTCCAGGAGGAATAATGGAGGTTCTGCTTATTGCAAAGTTCTAATGTTACCCCAAATAGTTTCTTCTCATGGGAAGTTCTTGCTATAAGAAACAAAAATGGCCTCTCGGGCGAGTCCTCTGGGGTCAGGTCCAGTTTGGCTTCCTCCTTGTGTAACCTTCCCCTCTTGCTATAATCCTGTATGTGTGAGGACTGCTCTGACCCCGATGGGTTTAACCCCGTAGGTGTTTGGTAATAAGATGATCATCCCCTCCCTGGATGGAGACCTCTTTCAGTGGGACCGGGACAGGGAGAGTATGGAGGCCGTCCCCTTCACGGTGGAGTCCCTCCTGGAGTCGTCCTACAAGTTTGGCGATGACGTGGTGTTAGTCGGAGGAAAGTCCCTGACGACATATGGGCTGAGCGCCAGCAGCGGGAAGGTGCGTCTCATCATGGGCCAGTAATAAGGTCGGCTATTGTGCGGCTCCTACCCCCGGGGGGTGTAAAATACTCACACCCTGTATCTGCATCACAGGTCAAATACATCTGCTCCGCCATGGGCTGCCGGCGCTGGAGCGAAGAGGAGGGCGAGCAGGACGATATCCTCCTACTACACCGGAAGCAGAAAACTGTGCGGGCCGTGGGGCCACGCAGCGGGAGCGAAAAGTAAGTGCACCCTAGACCTGAGCGATGGATGAAAGGGAACCTGTCAGCAGATTTTAACCCATTATGCTACTAGTCCCCTCAGGTACAGAATGAAATGTTCTCACTAGATGCCCCTTTTATGTGAAATGTCACCTGTTTACCGATTTAAAAAGAACAGAGGCGAGTCATATTTTACCAGAGATGAGTCAAGTTTAGGTGCTGCAGGTGTAGTGTCTCTTCAGACGCTCCTATCTTTTGTTTTATAGTACCTAGACACATGATGCTGGTGTCATAATAAAGTTAAGAATCACATGTTGTATATAACATCGGGCTTGTTATCTCAGTTCTGTAGATGACAGGAGCACATTTCGAACTGAATCTTTACCCATTGAACTGCCTGTATCACACATTCTGTATCTTACATTGTCATCATAAGACATTCCTCTTACATGCTTGTGTCATATTAAAGATGTTTCTAGCTTCTATAGGGGAATCTAAAATGCTGCTCCCACTGCAGCCTCTAAACTTGACTCATCTTGGGCAATCGCTCTGCGCATTGTCCCAGGCTTACTGGTAAATTGGTGATATTTCACATAAAAGGGAATTCTTAAAAGGACATTTCATAACTGACTGGGGACTGGTAGTTTTTAATTTGGGATTAAATCAGAGGGCAGTGCCCCTTTATATGGTGCAGCACCATCATAGTGTGCACCAGGAGGCTCTGGCTGTGTCGTTTTGGTTTCAACCTATAAAGAGGACCCCCACATATCTGATATTCTTCTCGTTGTTCTTCTCTTACCCGTCAGGTGGAACTTCAGTGTTGGTCACTTTGAGCTTCGTTACATCCCGGACATAGAACCAGGAGTGGGTTTTATAGAAGGTCACGTAGAACCCAGCGGCGGCACAGATGACTCCAAAATCATCGCTGATGTGGATGAACAAGAAGTGGGCACCAGGGACGTCCTCATCAAGGTGTCCGTAGCCGACTGGAAGGTCATGGCCTTCAACCGCCAGCTCGGGCACCTGGAGTGGGAGCACCAGGTACCTAGTAGTCATTTGCCTGATCGGTTCTATAGATCCAATACTGTTTATAGCTGAGGATTTGCTACAGTTTATCCAGGATCAAAGCAGAGGTGTTTTTTTTTTGTTTGTTCTTGCAGTGATACATTGTAGCAAACCCTCATCTCTGGAGATCTAGTTATAAACTATTGATGTAGAAGTACGCTCTGCAATGCTTTATATCCCCTCTGGGGGGAGCTGCAGGATGATGACCGCTCTGTAACAGGCTTCTTTGCAGGTTACAGGGGAAACTCTCTGTGACCATTGGGGATCTGCTAATCTGGGCCCTTGTTCTTCTCTTCCGCGCAGTTCTGCACCCCCATAGCCTCGGCCTGGTTAGTCAGAGATGGGAAGGTGGTTCCCATCAGTCTGTTTGATGACACGAGTTACTCTGCAGATGACGACGTCCTGGAGGATGAGGAGGATCTGGTGGAGGCTGCTAGAGGAGCCACAGAGTCCAGCTTCTACCTGGGTATGTAGGATGCAGATACTGGAGGGGGGGTGAGGCCCATCAACGGCAGAAGAGGGAATATCCCTTTAAGTATTGGAGGAGATTGTGTGACCATCTCCTCTGCCTGTGTTATAGGGATGTACCGGGGACAGCTGTATCTACAGGCATCTGTCCACCCATCCGATAAGTTTCCGGTTAATCCAACGGCTTTGGATACCAGGATTGATGGTAACGCCATAATTTCTCTGCCCAGGATCAAGTGGAAGCCATTAATCCGTAAGCTCTAACCTCTATTATGTCCTATGTAGTTGTTTCCTACTCGCTGGGAGTTGTAGTATCTCACCCCCTCTCCTCGTCTCCTCCGCAGACTCCCCTTCCCGGACGCCCGTGTTGGTCGGTTCTGACGAGTTTGATAAATGTCTTAGCAATGACAAGTTCTCCCATGAGGAGTACAGCAACGGGGCGCTGTCTGTGCTGCAGTACCCCTACGGTAAGTGTGCGCTGCAGGGTCACTTATATTAGGATCCATTTTTATTCAATGGGGCATGTATCACTAGTATTGCTTTGTTTTCCTTTCCAACTTTTTGTGAGACTTATTGCAGTTTGAGACTTTTTAGGTGCACAATCGAGCAGCGCACCAAAGTTATCTGCCTCAAGGATGTAAAACAGTGGCCGGATTTCTTCTTGTAGCCCAGATGTTTGTTCAATTTGTGCGACTTTTGGGTTTGGAATTGTCCAATTCTTACACCTAACAAGTCCCAAATCAGGACATGTTGGACCCAGACTTGCTTTTGGGAGCTATCTATATTTTTCGGACTTAGAAATCAAAGGTGCGCCTTATAGTTTGGTGCGCCTTATAGTTTGGTGCGCCTTATAGTTTGGTGCGCCTTATAGTTTGGTGCGCCTTATAGTTTGGTGCGCCTTATAGTTGAAACGGGCGTGTTTAACAAGAGCTCTGGGCCATGCCAGCAATATCTTGCACGCACTGTAGACAGACTCGATACCCCACACCGGCCCCGGAAGTTCTCTGGCACCGTGATGCCAACATCGTGCCCCGCTGCAACCCTGCATGCCCGGCAGTACCAGCCGGGGAACCAACAGTGACTGGAGGAGGCAGGGAGACCAGTCTGAGGAGGAGGGCAGCAGACTATACTTACGAGGGTCCCCACTACCGGAGACTGCCCCTTCACAGCAAATCTTCAGCGGGAACTGAAGACCACGCGGGTTGTGAACCACGTGGTTTCCTTAGCTGCCACCCGCATGAACACCATTCTAACCCAAGCAGCTACCAAGAAACTGCCAGCACCTTATAATCCGGTGCGCCTTATATATGCACCTAGACGTCTTAGCAGGCCTTTGATAATGCGCCTTCTAATCCGGTGCGCCTTGTCGTCCAAAAAATACTGTATTATTTGGGACTAAAGAGTCTCGCACTACAAAAAGTCGCAAAAGTGAGACTCATCACATGCATGACAAAGGGAAAAAAACATAAGATACATTGCAATGATTAAGTAGCTCAACTTCAGGCCCCAGTGACTGCCTGGTATAAACTAAATGGTTCCTATTTAGTTTAGTTGGGGGATGAGCTGCAGTTCCAGCAGCGGCCACTACACAGAATACTGGACGTGTGGCTCCAATCTGTGCACTGGTGTCAACTATTGGCTGACTGTTGAACCCCAGGGTCCTGGTCTAGAGGGGCCTTTCGTGTCTTTGTACCCCCTGATTATCACACCTAGAATGTGTTATCTACCTGATATTATACTTTGTTTCCAGCGAACATCGGAGAAGCGCCCAAACATGAGAATCTCAAATCTCCACCTCCCAATGTGGTGGCGGTCCACCTGTCTGCACTACCTGTGCAGCACCCGTCTCCTCTGAATACTGGTACATGGCTGTGCTGTGTGACACCCCATCACTCCTGCCATTGTCCTGTGCCCAGTCACTGCATTCTCATTGTGTATAGCACTCGGGGTATGGGGGCTGATCGCTACTATAACCTCTCCTAATCTACAACTGTGTATCACCTTCCCCTATGATGAGATGACGGCTGCAGTAATGTAATGACTATCGCTGGGCAGCTGTAGATATTCACCCCATTCACCCTCCTTCCTGTCATTGTCCTTTATTTTCAGTGTGTTCCCCTGTGGAGTTTTGTAAATTGGTTGGTGATCATTTCTTCTGTTACACTGTGTACATACATGACATTACTTATCCTGTACTGATCCTGAGTTACATCCTGTATTATACTCCAGAGCTGCACTCACTATTCTGCTGCTGGTGCAGTCACTGTGTACATACATGACATTACTTATCCTGTACTGATCCTGAGTTACATCCTGTATTATACTCCAGAGCTGCACTCACTATTCTGTCTCCTCTCTATTTCCTCTTCTCCTTATATGTCGTCTCAGTATCCTGGATAGAAGAGGAGATGCAGTAGCTGTATTGTGTAGTATATTGTTCTAGTCATGATGAGTAGCTGTAGGCAGTCGTGATGTCACTGTGGGGGTCTTCCACATGACTGCAGATATTCGGACACTTTTAGAGGTGCAGCATGTTGCCCCCTCCTTCCTGTCATTGTCCTTTATTTTCAGTGGTGTCCCCTGTGGGTTTTGTAAATTGGTTGTGATCATTCTTCTGTTACACTGTGTACATACATGACATTACTTATCCTGTACTGATCCTGAGGTTACATCCGTATTATACCCAGAGCTGCACTCACTATTTGCTGCTGCGTGGTGCAGTCACTGTGTACATACATGACATTTACTGATCCTGTACTGATCCTAGTTACATCCTGTATTATACCCAGAGCTGCATCACTATATGCGGTGGTGCAGTCACTGTGACATACATGACATTACTTATCCTGTCTGATCCTGAGTACATCCTGGATGTATACTCAGAGCGCACTCACTATTCTGCTGCTGGTGCAGTCAATGTGTACATACATGACATTACTATCTGTACGATCCTGAGTTACATCCTTATTACTCCGAGCTGCACTCCCTATTCTGCTGCTGGTGCAGTCACATGTACATACATGGACATTACTATCCTGTACTGATCCTGAGTTACATCCGGTATTATACTCCAGAGCTGCACTCACTATTCTGCTGCTGGTGCAGTCACTGTGTACATACATGACATTACTTATCCTGTACGGATCCTGAGTTACATCCGGTATTATACTCCAGAGCTGCACTCACTATGTATACATAATGATTTATGATGTATATATTTTTCTCCTCTGTAGATAATGGTTATTACCTGCCTTACTACAAGAGGGAGCGGAACAAGCGAGGAACGCAGATCACCATTGGGATACTGGAGAACCCAAATTACAAGAACATTCGCAAGAAGGATCCGGTGGTGCTGCTCCCCTGGTGGAAGGAGATTATCGGCACCATCCTGCTGTGTATCACCGCCACCACCTACATTGTCCGCAAGCTCTTCCAGCCCACATATAGCGCCAGGGTACGTGAGGGTGCCGCCATGACACCACCTGCTATGATGATCCTCTTGTATTTCCCACTATCAGTGTATTCATCTGACGTGTTCCCTGATCTCTCGTTTGTCCTGGTAGAAGAGGAAGGAGTCGGAGACCCAGTGTCAGACGGATAATAAGTACGAGCCTGTGAGCGGAGACCTGACGGAGAACCGGAGCGACTCCAGCAGCTACGGATACGTGTCCCGGTAATGTCCCATAGTCCTTCTACATCAGCAGATCTACCAAGGATGGAGTGAAGGGTCATTATGCTTCTCTTGCCTATTGGGGGCACTACTGAGCCATTGCCAAATATACTAATTCTGTAAGGCTGCAGTCATAGTAGTCGGTATCCTTCTTATACCGTATATTTTTACCTTGGTTTCCTTCCCAGGAGCTCCACCTTCATGTTGGACACATCAGTCATTGGTTAATGGTAGTTTTCTTGGGGGGGATCTTTCTCAGCACAGCGTAATAATGTAGACCATTAACCCTTCATATCCTTATGTAGGTATCTCACAGACTTTGAACCTATCCGGTGTTTGGGCCGCGGGGGGTTTGGAGTGGTGTTTGAAGCCAGAAATAAGGTTGATGACTGTAACTATGCCGTCAAGAGAATCCGCCTACCCAATAAGTAAGTTATTACAATTGGTCCCTCCTCCCCTTACTGCAGCATCACTCTTGTCCTTGGTCTGTCCGATACTGCAGATCAATGCAATGGCGTCTGTGTGGCCAGGATTGTTTAATTTAGAAAAGCTTTTGTCAGGTACCTTAAAGGGGTTTTTCCCCAAGGTTGAAAAACATGGCGGTTTTCTTCCAAAAACAGGGCCACACCTCACCATGGGTAGTGTGTGGTATTGCAACTAAGCTCCATCCATTTCTATACAGCTGGGCTGCAATACCTGCACAAACCATGGTCGGGTGTGGCGCTGTTTTTGGAAGACAGCAGCCATGTTGTTTTTCAACATCTGGAGAACCCCTTTAAGGCTTCATTAACGCCCTGTTTTACTGATGCATCAGAATGGGCTACGTGATATTCTGCTCTATTCACATAGTCATATACTCATTCCTGTTCCTCGCCCTCCCCGCTTAATAGCCAAAAGCAACAGGCAGTGATTGGCTTCTGCAAATATTCAAGGTGTTTCCCAGTGATGTCACTTTTCATAAATGGACAGGTACGTCACCGGGGACCTCCCACAGCATGCACTCAGCGGAGGCTGGTGATGGATGCAGTTTTCTACTTATGTCCATCCTGTGTTCCTCACAGTATACAACATACACTGCTCATTCGGAACCAAAACGCATACCTCCCCCAGCTAGTATATGTATACACTGAGTGTATATGCTAATAGCTTTGTATATGCTGAGTGGATCCATAGAACGTGATTGTAGCTGAACAGTTTTCAGATTCTTATCTCTATCTGGAGTGGAGAGGAGGTTACAAGGGGTGTCTGCTACACTTTGGCAAACCATTGATGTGAGCACAGGGTGCAGTGCTTATTTTCTCCTGTGGAGGCGCTGCAGGAACACTTTATACCAAGTATCTGATCATTGCAGCTCAAGGAATCTTTTATAACTTGTATATGTTGTAGCTCGATTGAGGGTAACGTAGATCTGTTTTACCCCTCTGCCTAGGAAATTGGCCAGAGAGAAGGTGATGAGAGAAGTGAAGGCTCTTGCCAAGTTGGAGCATCCTGGGATTGTGCGCTATTTCAATGCTTGGCGTGAAGAGCCGCCCGAGCTGTGGCAGGAGAAGATGGATGAGCTGTGGTTGAAGGATGGTTGGTACGTTCCTTAGTTATTCTGTAACTACACATTGGACATGAATAGTCCTGGGGGGTGGGGGGGGGGGGTCTACGTGGTGAAGATAATGAGTTTTACTTGGACCCCTCAGTTAATTTCTATGAATTGTTGTTTTAGCACGGAGTGGGCCTTCAGCTCCCCCACCCCTATGGATGGCCTCTCCGTAAAGGTTCGGAGTGCAGACGCCTTCTCGATGATGGAGCATGTGGAGGTCCTCACCCCATCCACGGAGAGTCGGAGCACCCCTGGTTACATTGTTGTGGACGCAGGCGGACGCCGGAGGCACTCGTTCCCTTCGCGCTTCTCTGTAGATGACGATGACGATGCTGTGGTGAACCTGCAGGACAGTTTCCTTACAGACTGTGATCTGGAGCACAGCACAATGGAGGAGGACGACACTGGGGCTCATTACCAGCCTCGGGATCTGGACTTACATGACAGAACCTCCTCCTCCATCATCTTCGAAGATTCTGGCTGTGACAACGCCTCCAACCACGCGGACAACAGGACGGATGTGTCCGTTGTGGTCACCACCAGTGAGTTTTCTCTGAGAGACTCCTCCAGCGAGAGTAAACCTACATCCACAAGCACTTTGTCTATATCCCCTCCCAGACCAAAAACATTGAACTTGGACCTAACCAAAAATACTGCTGAGAAGCTGAACCCCGGCTCTCCTAAGGTGTACCTCTACATACAGATGCAGCTGTGCCGCAAGGAGAACCTAAAAGACTGGATGGAGGCGCGCTGCACCCTGGAGGACCGGCCCAGGGCTGAGAGCCTCAATATATTCCTGCAGATCGCAGAGGCCGTCCAGTTCTTACACAGCAAAGGCCTGATGCATCGGGATCTGAAGGTACAAACTCATGAGATGTGTAGAGACTGCTTATATGAGACTGATCTGCAGTACCTGGTACAGCCACAGTCTTATTTATGGAGCTGTAGGTTGGTTAACAATCAGGAACTTCTCAAAGATTGGAACTGTGGGAACACACAAAGAGGAAAGACGTCCACAATGATTTTCTTTCCTCCTTGGCATCGTGCGAAAACACTCCTTCAGACCAGCGGCCAAAACTTCTGGCTTCACACAGACGGTCACACTTGTTGCTGATCAATTAACCAAGGTGTGTTTTTTTTTTATTAGCAGAAACTGGCAGCTAATTTACCCTCCATTACGATTGAAGTAGGAAGGGTGGACTTGGCTTTTTACACATTGCATACAGATTTATACACCTTTACTACTACTACTATAAGAATTGATGGTAAAGTAGCTGCCAGTTTCTACTAATGAAAAAAAAAAAAACCTTGGTTAATTGATCAGCGGCAAGTGTGACCACCTGGGTAAAGGCAGCTGTTTTGGCCCCATACTGTTATGGAGATGTGTTCTGGTCGCAAAGCCAGTTTTAACTTTTTTGTTAAAGGGGATATCTAGAACAAAGTAGGGTGGGTGGACTTGGCATTTGAACCTGGCTGCTGCTTTATTACTTCAATAGGAATTGAGGGTAAAGGTCTTAACACTGCTTTGTGTTAAACACCCTTGGTATGACAGTAGGAATTGAGGGTAAAGTAGCTGCCAGCTTCTGCTAATCAAAAGCCATTACTTAATTCCTCAGCAGTAAGTGTGACCACCTGTATAAAGGCAGATGTTTTGGCCGCTTACTGATCTGGAAGTATTGTAGCAAAGACAGCTTTTTTATGGTTTTAAAGGGAGTGTCAGTAGGCAAAAAAAAGGTTTGCAAACGAAAGCTTTCAGCTGGATGCAGGACGGGGGTAGATCGTCTGAGATATCAATCATCTCCTTCTCCTAACCCTTCATGTATTTCTCAGCTTTGGCTGCAAAGAGTGATGGGAAGGGATGAGTGTTCTAAAATTATTCTATAAAGAGATTTCTGCACCCCACACTCCACATCCATTTTTCATAGAGGTCAGTAAGGAATATGTGAATCGGGGGGGGGGGGGGGGCAGACATCCAGACTCCTGCACCCATCAGCTCCTCGGGTATCCCCTGGGTGCTGTAGCTGTACCATAAATGGATCCAGAGCAGAGGGCTCTATGTAGTGTATAGTGGTGGTTCCTGGGTACTGCAGTCTGGCTGCTATTTACTGCAGTGGGAACTGAGTGTAACCGGGGGTGCCAAGGCCCACGCTGGGGTGTTGCCAATTGGCTCAGAACCTTTTGGAAGTAGCAGCTGGTTTTGTGTATTGATCCCCGTTCTCCCCTCTTGCCTTGCAGCCTTCCAACATCTTTTTCACCATAGACGATGTAGTGAAGGTGGGAGACTTTGGTTTGGTGACCGAAATGGACCAAGAAGAAGATGAAGAAATGGTTCTGACCCCAATGCCTGCCTACGCCCGACACACGGGGCAGGTGGGGACCAAGCTGTACATGAGCCCTGAACAGGTAGGTGGCGCTGTCCTCCTCTGCTGCTCCATGGCGTGACCCATCTTATCCCTAATAAAGACGTCTTCTGCTCCTCTCCAGATGTTTGGCCAAAGTTACTCTCACAAGGTGGACATCTTCTCCCTGGGGCTCATCCTCTTTGAGCTGCTGTATCCGTTTGGTACCAACATGGAGAGAGTGCAGGTGAGTGGCCGTGACCTCCGACCTTCACACGTGAGAAACTTCTCACCGCTATCCATCACCTGGAAGCTTCTCCTGTGTGCAGGAGGCCAGATCTTGTATTTCCGGTTAAATATTTGTCCAGCTTGTATATGATGTTGTCAGGGGATTAGAAAAATTATTGGATGCTCCTTTTAGTAGGTGTAATACTCAGGTTGTACTCTAGGGGGCACTGTCCTAAACCATGAGTTTGAAGTCAGGAGCTAAAAAAAACTTTGCAAATTCATTGAAAAATTTTAGCATGGATTTCCTATAGCTCAGACACGTTGTATAACTGGATACAGATTATGAGTGAGCGATACACAAGACAAAGAGGAGAATACGTTTTAGAAGGGAAGGCAGATTCCAAACTCTTGTATTGTTTTAATAAATGGATGTTTTCCTGTAGATTTTGACAGACTTGCGGGACCTGAAGTTTCCAGCCCTGTTCACACAGCAGTATCCACAAGAGGTTAGTATATTCTCAGTCTTGTATATTCTAACTCCGTACAAGATTTAGTCAAATAACTCTACTGTGAGAAACCAATAGTGAGTGCAGCTCTGGGGTATAATACAGGATGTAACTCAGGATCCGTACAGGATAAGTAATGTCATGTATGTACACAGTGACTGCACCAGCATGTAACCAGTATTGCTTGTGTCTCGTGTAGCACACCATGGTCCGGCACATGCTTTCTCATAACCCCAGCGAGCGTCCTGAAGCAGAAGAAATTATAGACAGTCCTTTGTTTGAGAACATTGAACTTCCCGGGAAGCTGATGCTGCGGCAGAGATCGCGGACACTGAGCACGTCCGGCCTGAAGAACCTGAAGCAATCCAGCAAGTGACGTCCTGTTACCTGAATGACTGTACCCGCCCTGCGCCCCTCCTGCACGCCTCCGCTCACACAGGGGTCCGGGCCGGCTTTGTACTGGCACAATGCGCGTTTTATACTGTTGTGATGACCATGAGCACAATGTATCTGGTGGGATTCTGAAGACCCCCGGAGCTCATGTCCTCTGGGACCTAATAATGTTCTCCGTAGTCTTCTAGAGGATTATGTGTAGCAGGAATTTTGTTTTATATTTTTACCTGTCATTAAGCACAGACGGGAGATGACGGAGGGGGAGGGGGGGGCTGATGGTTTCTAAGAGAACAAATATTTTTCTATGTTTTTTGAAGGTTTTACATAAACTTTAGGGTTTTATATATCGTTTTGACCAAGGTTCTTCCAGTAAGAGGGTGAAATCGGCTTTTCTACTACAAGACTGTCCTGTGTCCCCAGATATTGGGGACAGATATGAATTCACCCTGATACAACCTCAATCTTCTTATGTAACATTGTGTAACTACCCAGATCATCTGTTTTGCTACTATTCAGTTGTGTTCGGGGTCTCCGGCCGCGGCTCTGGGGTCTCCGGCCGCGGCTTTTTGGGCTGTGTGCAAACAACCTCCGTATGGCAGGAGCTCTTTATTTGGTGCAGAGGAATTTAAGGAATTCTCCTTGGGGTGAATTCAAATATTTACCAGAATTCCGCTAGATTGTGTCGGATGCCATGATTGTTTCTTATAGGAAGTGTTCCGTTTATAATAATGAATCCTCTTCTTGCTGCTGTGACCTCTGGGACTACTAATCTAACAAGCCCTAGGGAGGGACTCTGGGATCCCCCTTTATGTGATGTAGGAGACCCCCACAGATCTTGCGGTTATCATCTAGTTGGCCGAGGTAACGCGTCTTAGTAGTGTATTCCAGTAGGAAGTTTTTTAGCAGAGCCTTAAAGGGGTTGTCCAGACATGGACTACTGTCTGATCTGGCTTTTGGGTTGGGAGACTTCTACATTCGGAGCTGGATGGGACTTTTGCAGGGTGTTACCACATGAGTCCAGCTAGTATTGTGCACCCGAGTTGGAACTGGACCCATGTGCAATACATGTCAGACATTGGTTGGTTGTCTTGGCATCTGTCCAGTCCACGTGGTGGTCTTTCTCTTCCAAACTTTTGTTGGAGGAATCATCCGGACATAAGTTTTATCAAATTGAAAAGGCGCGTTATCTTTGAGTCCGTTGTGACTTGATTCATTATTGGAATAAACTGCAATACCGCTCGTGTTCTTAGAGGGGCGCTGTGTGTTTTTTTTTATTCCAATTTTAAGAGAAGTAGAAGAAGAAAATTCTCTTCCTAACCCTTTAACTGTGGGTTACAAGCTACTGTCCTAGTTTTACGGTTTTTACTCCTTTTATAGTTGGCAATCCTGACCCTGAACCAGCAGGGGGGTGTCTCCAAACGTGAACTCAGAGTTGAGACATGTTAAATGTTCTACTTTAAGAGTGGTGGTGGGGAAATCTCTCTTCCTAACCCTCTAACAGAAGGTTACAAAGCTACTGTCCTAGTTTCTCCATGTGCAAGTTTTTTTTTTTTTTTAACCTACTCCTATAATTTTGACAATCCTGACGCTGAACCAGCAGGGGGTGTCACCGGACGTGACGTTTAGAATTGACGAATGAAGCTTCAACTTGTGACTGGAGATCGATTTACAAGAGAAGTAGAGCAGCGCTGTTATAGACACAACTATGGATTGATCGTCGTGAGTGAGGCCCTCACGTTTCTGGCTCGGAGAGTCGGTGTAATGGATTGAGAATCGGCGGCTGAAATTTAACTCCTTGTACTCCTATAAATCTTTTATGAATGTTTTCTCTCTGTTGTTTTCTATGACCGTTCATAACCTGTAATGTAAGACTTAATTTAGACTTTGTACCTCAAGACATTGATCTGGGACCCTCTCGACACCCAACAACCCCCCCCCCCCCTTGCAGGGCACCCGTTCCCCTTCCCTTTTTCGCGAAAAAGCGAAGGATCATGGGTGCCCTGCAATCTGCACACAAATAGTCTCTCATTTGCACTAGGATGTGGTCGTTGCCCTCGCCACCGTTCCCTAATGATGGTGGTCGTCTCTCGTACGTTGTTTTTTTTTTTTTTTAATGATTTTATCAGTTTACGATGATTTTCCTCTATTAATGTCTTTTTTACGTGCTACGAGTTGTGTGAGCGCCACTTACAGGCTTGTGAAGAATCATTTTTTTGAGGGGTCAAATTGTGCTTGTTTTGTGTACATATGTTTTATTTATGAAGCACAGTCAATCCGTTGGGTTGGTGCTGCACTTATTACAGCTCCGCGACAGTTAAGTGCATTACATTATGTGACTTTTTTCAAGTCTTATGTGATTTAATAAAAAAAAATGTTTTATTTACCGGTCTTTTGTTTTGTTTACTAAGGGTGTGTCCGTGCGCGCTTGTGGTATGGGGAGGGATAGTGGGGATTAGTCTGGGGGTAGGTAGTAGAGATGCCCCAGCACCCTTATCCTATCCCTGTCCTTCTAGTGTTCATTGACATCTTACTGGCTGTTGTAATCTGATGGAGAAAGCTGCTCTGTCATAGTACGCAGGAGAGGAAGGGGGTGTAGCGGGTGGGCACTGAGTAGTTAGGGAGGGGAGGTGTCCACGAATTTTCCATTTCTCCCAAGTCATATGATACAAATCCACCTAACTACTCAGTGCCCACCTGCTACACCCCCTTCCTCTCCTGTGCGCTATGACAGAGCTGCTATCTGAGATGGAGGGTGGCAAGGAATTTTCCACTCCCTCCTGGATCAGGTTACAACATTAATCAGCCAATTCAATAGAGCGCTGGCAAAAAAAAAAAATTTGGTCACCCATGCACCTCTACCTTACCAATCACTTTCTAACTTCTGGCTTGTCCCCCTTCCTCTCCTGATGGCTGTGACAGCTGCTTAGAAGATCAGGTTACTACAGTCATTTAAAGAGTGGGAGCAAAATTCCTGTACTCCCTCCCCTCTGTCATGCCATGCAACACTACCCAAATAATCAGTGCTTCCTGCTTTCTTACTACACACCCTTCCTCTCCTGTATGCTATGGCAGAGCTGCTTTCTTACGACACCCCCTTCCTCTCCTGTATGCTATGGCAGAGCTGCTTTCTTGATCAGGTCATAACAGCCAGTAAGTAGTCAAAGACCAACAGGAAAGCGATGGGGCGGTCTACGAATTTTCTACTCTTCCTATTTCTCTCCTGTTGGTCTTTGACTACTTAGTCTGTATCCTGATCCAGAAAGCAGCTCTGTCATAGCATACAGGAGAGGAAGGGGGTGTAGTAAGAAAGCAGGGAGCACTGATCTGCAGCTCTGTCATAGCATACAGGAGAGGAAGGGGGTGTAGTAAGAAAGTAGGGAGCACCGATCAGCAGCTCTGTCATTCAGGAGGAGGAATAGATGGGAAGTGATTGGTAAGGTAGAGGTGCAGAAGAGTCTACTTTTTAGTTAGTTGCATTGGGGGAGGGGGGGGGGGTAGTCTAGCGATTCCTCCTTTCCCCAATAATTCTCCTTCCAGTGTTCCTTCAAATTTCTGACAGTTGTTACCTGATCCAGGAAGAGAGTAAAGACCATACCAAAGTGGGCAGGGGATAGCCATGGCACAGTGATTAGGTTCAGCTACACGATCTTGACGTTACAACCTTTCCCCTATAGGAGCGCCTTCAAGTAACGTCTGTAACCAGAACCAGGTAGCAGCTCTGTCACAACATGCAGGAGAGGAGGAGGATGGCCAGAATGGTTAGGTAGAGGTTCATGAGAGGACCTAGGAGGAAGATGACTTTTTACCATTCCCTCACCCCCATTGCTTCCTGCTTGTGTTTCTCTTAAATTACATTTTAAGAGTAAGTGGCTCTGTCACATCATACAGGAGAGGTGGAGGGAGTGAGTAGATACAATGTATTCTGTGTATATGGTTCTTCCTCCAATCCTGGGATATGAGGTGGCTGGTGATGGGCAAAGTGTGGACTTGTTTTACTACTACTTGATTATAGAGACTCATTTACACACCAACAGTAGGGGAGGAAACCCAAACCTATAAATCCAGCGTCACCCCAATGTGTGCATGGAATGATTTGTGTACTTACAGTGCAATATACTTGTGTGGTATGTGTATGTGTACGGTAACTCCTCTTGCAGGGAGGGGCACAGATTGGTAAAATGTGATATGCGTGTTGTATCGGCTCCCTGCCCAGCGTTCTGTGCAAGAGACCCAACCCGTCCCAGGTTCCGCATCCAAGACGCCTGTGGTTCTGACAGCTGATCCTTATACATAGCATTTTATGAATGGATATTCAGTACCTTGCTGTGGGCACCAGGTGTCGCTGTTGTACAATCCTTCCTAAGCAGCTGCACCACTCGCTCAGCGATCACCGTGATTTGGCCTGGGGCCGTAGTCGTGTAGTGATTATTAATATATTCCTGATGGAGACACCTGGGCACTGCGCCTTGGGAGCGCCATTTCTATTGTTAACTTAAGTGTGATGGCTAGTGAAAAGGGCTGGGGCTAATGACTCATCGGGTGTCCTCATACTCCTAACCCACAGGGTTTGGGGGCTGGAGTGCAAATATTTAAGCCAGGGCTTGAGAATAGATCCTGAACAGGGTCGGAAATGTCTCACTTGGGTTTTTTTCTTGTGTGAGCCTTTTTTTTTTTTTTTTTTTTTTTTTTTTTTAATATTATTGGTTGTTAAAATTATTGGGAGCATGCAGCCAGCAGTTTAAAGGCACTTTTCATCTGATTGACATTGCTTATTTATCCATTTGAATACAGAGCTAAAAAAACAAACAAACCCCAGCTCCATTCTCTGTATAGTGGCCAAGCTGTGTTATTGCAGCTCATCTCCTTTTTACTTACATTCCTGGTGACTGGTTCTTATACCCTACCCTACCCTATGCTATGCTTATTTTAAAAATGCCTTTGTTGACATTCTGATTCATGTTCATAGTTTTATAAAAGTTTATTTCGCATTACCCGTCTCCCTGACAGCTGCAACCTGTGTCTCTCCTCTCGTCCACAATCGTCCAGCTCCCTCCGCTCTTCCTGACATGTCTATTGAGCAGGTGGGGGATGGTGTGGAGTAGGTGAAGAATGCATGAGGAGACCAGCAATGTGAAATAAACTTTTATAAAGTAATGAAATTATTAAGACTGCAAAGATATCTTTAAAATTAGGTTCCAATAGCCTATGCTATGCTGTCACTAGCTAAAAATGACACTCCTGATGACTGGTTCACTTTAAGTTAGGGCTCAGCTGCAGTGGCTTTTCCTGTCCACTAAACAGCGGATGAGGATATTCTTCAAACTGCATTCTCTGGCACAAATCGGATTTTCGGTGGGAATCTGACATTGATGACCTAAAAAAACAAACTGCAGTACTAGAAACAGCATATGGACAAATATGGCTGTCCATGAGCAATCACCCTGCCAATCTTATGAATACTTTCATAAGGTCCAGGCAGGGCAATTGAGGAGGCCTCACTTTACACATCAGGAAAGCGGAGCAGAACTATTAATGGATGTATATTGGTAAATTACCCAATATCCTGCCCCTAAACTTACAAAAACCTGCGGTAAAGTAGCCAACCCCTTTAAGAGCTGACTAAGTATTTATCACAGCACCCGCCGGGTCTCTGCTCGGGGTGTAAGTGTTGTAGATTGTTGCGGTACGTGTGATATAGACTATTATCAGCTTCTCACCAGAGCGAAGGGAGAACCTCGTATAAATGATGTGTGATCTCTGATTGTCTGCCAGCTGCATTGTACAGCCACTACGAGTGGGGAATGTGTCAGGTGGGCGGTGCTAATAACCCTCTAATTAGTCCCGAGGTGTGAAGAGTCCGGCGGTCTCTTCCATGAGACTGTGACGTGAGTGTCAGGAACTCGGCTGTGAAATCTGAAGAGGAACATAAAAGGGATGGAAACACATTGTAGCATCCGACTACTGCTCTATTCCTGCACGTTCCCTCCTAACGTCCCTATGACAACTCTTCTAACATATGTAAGGCATAGTGGGCGGTCGTATTTTCCTGCCTTTGGAGGAGATTTTTTGTTATAGGTAAATGGATGAGAATTCACTTAAACAAGGGAGTTCTAGGTGACAGGCCCTCCTTAAAGGGCACTACCACCAAGATGAAAGGCTGTATGCAAACGGGTAATGGTGGTGTTAATGGAGCCTGGAGCCCCTCAGGCTCATTTGCATACAGTCTTTCATCCTAGGGGTAGATGTCCTATAAGGAAGACTTTGCTCCACTTCCACAATCCACCCATTAAAAACTTACCCTCCTCCGGTTCCTGGGTTACTCTAGCATTTCTGATTTTTGGCACTACACTGGGCCATAAGTTCCAGGGGGTCACAGGTCACATTGACTAAATTGTTGCCCCCTTGCACCAAGGGATCTCACTCCTGTACTAATCGGCCTTCCACTTACTACACTCTCTCCCTCACAATCTATTCTTAATGCAGAAGCGCTGTGCCAGTCACTGCCCTGGATGCCAGTCTCCTTCCGAATACAGTTTCAAATAATAACCCTCATCCACAAAGCTCTGCACAATGCTGCACCTCCTTACTTCTCTGTCATCTCACTTCAACCCGTGCTCTTCAATCTGCAAGTGATCTTAGATTATTCTCTTGTTTATATCGAACCTCTCACTCACTTGAACAGGGTTTCTCCAGAACTGCACCAATTCTCTGGAATGCCCTATCAGATTAATACCCAACCTCTGAAACATCACACATGCTCATAAATCCCATCTCGTTAGGCAGCCTATCACACTCACTAACTTTTTACTAATCCATCCTATCTCCCGTCTGTTATCCAGCAAACACCAGATATATACAAAGCTCCAGGCTTCTCTGCAGTCACTTTCACCTTGGACCATGTATATAAGATGCGGTTGATGGCTGGATCAAGCAGCAGAATATGTATTTATCAAATTATTTTATTCTGTTCCTTTATAAAAAAAAAAAATGGCTAGACTTTTATACAAGCTCATATACCTTTTGTGTCACCCCCTCATCCTCATAGACTAAGCTCTTGTGTCACCCCCTCATCCTCATAGACTGTAAGCTCCCGTGTCACCCCCCCCTCATCCTCATAGACTGTAAGCTCTTGTGTCACCCCCTCATCCTCATAGACTGTAAGCTCTTGTGTCACCCACTCATCCTCATAGACTGTAAGCTCTTATGAGCAGGACACTCACACCTATTGTTCCATATAACTGTTTGGACTCTGTATTGTAATATTATATTTGTATATGTCCCCTATGATTTGTAAAGCGCTACGGAATATGATGTGCTATATAAATAAAGATTATTATTATAACAGTTTTAATTTGATGATTTTTGTACAGTAAAAAAAAATTAAATAATTGATTAAATTCATTCACTTTCTAAATGTCTGATTAAATCTGGTAAATGCCTTGAGACACGAGGGGTTAATCTCCTCTCCCAAAGCCACAAAGAGACCTGCTCTCCAATTACCTTAGGGCATGAATGTTTAGTTATGCTAATTCCAGCCTTTTTATTTGCCTGTTGCCGTGAAACAGTAGCCCTTAGCAACATGGCCTGGAAATGCAGCAAAGCCTTGAGCTCGGCAGCGGCCTGAGAAAGTGACTGCGGCGTCCTCCAGTAGTGGGGTGAGTGTTATAGGGGGAGCTAGACCCGGGGCAATGCTGGGGCAGAGCTGGCTTCAGAGTTGTGCAGCTTCTCATGATATCACAAGGGTTTGTGTAACCCTGTTACTACTACCGGGATCTGCAGATAACAAATCAACCCTAAGGGGTTAAAAAAATCCAGCGCTACTCCTGGAGTCTGGTTCTGGTCTGCATAATATGATCCTGTGTTTACAATAGTTCGCATAGATTTTTTTGAAATGATTTTGTGATATTTTGCCATGTTTGGGGCAAAAGGGGTAGAAATATTTGGTAACATGACAGCTATAGAGAACACAATGGGGCTCATTTACTAAAGGTCCGCGGACTGCGATTATGTCGGGTTTCACAACTTTTTCCGTTTTGCGACACATTTAACTGGGTTTTTGGGGCACGTGATCAGATTTTGTCGCAATCATTCAAAATTGTGTCGCAATCCATGCACTTACATGCACCGGGAAGAAGATGGTAAAGCGGGGACCTGAGCGGGGAAGCGACACATGCAGGATATCGGACGCACGATCTTAGTGAATCGCGGCTGCTCCGAATCCTCGTTGGACATTGCACCTCAGGGATCGCGAGTAAGTAAATGTGCCCCTTTGACTTGTAATATTTCCGTGTTACGTTCCCATATGAAGTACAAGGAAGGGGGATGGGTTTAGAAAGGCTGATTCACTTTACAGAATAAAAAATATTTTAAAAATTTCCTTCATGTCTAAACTGCTGGATAAGTGTCTGATTTTGTGCAAATTATTGTTTTTAGCAACTGCATTTATTTTTACATATTTTTTTTTTCTGATGAAAGAAAAATGACAAGCTCCATATTTCACTTGAAATCAAATGATTTTTCATGGAAAATTAAAATGTATTAAAAAAACAACACAACTTAGGTTTATAAATGCTTTTCTTTTTTTACATAGGGGACCAAAATTTGTAAAGATTTGAAAAATTCTATTTTGAAATCGGGTTTTGAATGAAAAGAAAAGTAACAAAACAAGTGGCAGAACAGCTGTTTGATTATTTTTTGCTGCAGGAAAGAATTGATTCATTTTAATTATTACCTTATATGCTCGATTATAAGCCGACCCGAGTATAAGCTGAGGTACCCAATTTAAACACAAAAACTAGGAAAACACATTGACGCGAGTATAAGCCGAGGGTATATAGCCAGCCCCTGTAGTATATAGCCTGCCAGCCCATGTAGTATACAGCCTCCCAGCCCCCTGTAGTATACAGCCTGCTAGCCACTGTTGTATACAGCCTGCCCAGCCCCTGTAGTATACAGCCTGCCAGCCCCCTGTAGTATACAGCCTGCCAGCCCCTGTAGTATATAGCCTGCCAGCCCCTGTAGTATACAGCCTCCCAGCCCCCTGTAGTATACACCCTGCTAGCCCCCTGTAGTATATAGCCTGCCAGCCCCCTGTAGAATATATAGCCTGCCAGCCACTGTTGTATACAGTCTGCCCAGCCCCCTGTAGTATATAGCCTGCCAGCCCATGTAGTATACGGCCTCCCAGCCCCCTGTAGTATACAGCCTGCTAGCCCCCTGTAGTATATAGCCTGCCAGCCACTGTTGCATACAGCCTACCCAGCCCCCTGTAGTATATAGCCTGCCAGCCCCCTTTAGTATACAGCCTGCCAGCTCCTGTAGTATATAGCCTGCCAACCCCCTGTAGTATATAGCCTGCCAACCCCCTGTAATATATAGCCTGCCAGCTCCTGTAGTATACAGGCAGCCCCTGTAGTGAAAAAAAAAAATTAACACTGTACTCACCTTTCCAACGTCCCCCATAGGTCCTCTTCTGCTTCCAATGCCGCCTCGGGTCCTTTGGTCCTCTTCGGGTTCTTTAGCTCCTCTTCGGCTCCTCCTTGGGATGTTCCGCTCCTCTTCTGGTCTTTGCGCTCGGCCGGCACACAAAATTACATCAGCCGCTTGCCAACATTATTGTTTGTGAGCTGTCGGCATCGCGCGGGGACCCAAAGAGGAGCGGAACTTCCCGAAGAGGATCCGAAGTGGAGTGGAAGAACCCGAAGAGGATCCGAAGGACCCGAGGCGGCATCGGAGCATCAAACGCAGCAGAGGACCTACGGGGGACGCCGTAAAGTGAGTACAGTGTTAATTTTTTTATAAACTCGAGTATAAGCCGCGTCAGGGTTTTTCAGCACAAATTTTGTGCTGAAAAACTCTCTTTATACTCGAATATATATGGTATGCTATATTTACCATAAAAATGAACCCACTGGAAAATACAAATCTTACCGCAAAAAGCAAGCCCACATGTGCCCATGTTGGATAAAAAAATTAAAAAAGTAATTTTTTTTCCTCATTTTCTTTTGGAATTTGAGCGGGGAAAATCAAAATAAGTGCTGTTTCCTGAAGGCTGTGTCATTAAGGTGTTAACTGTAAGGGTTCATTCACACTAATGTAACTACAGCCGGCACGAGAATAGAGCAGTGCGCTTCAGAGGAGCAGTGCTCACCCCTCCCCTCTTTATTAGAAATATAGCAGCCAGATCGTACGTGTAGAAGACGATAGACCATGCTCTATCTTTTCCCCAGGTACGGTGCCACATGTGTGTGGTCACTGTACCACCGCCGGGTCAACATAGTCGTCTATTGTGACGTATATCTAACGGAATATACGACACAACATGTATTTCGGTCTACTGACCTGTGTCAAGGGGTGGGTAACATTTCGTTACTGTCATTTTCTTATGCACTTTTAGAGCCCAGTGTTCTGCATGCAGAACAGCCAGGGCCGGCACCAGCACTGGGTATACCTGGGCAAGTGCCAGGGCCCAGAGCTGCTGGGGGGCCCACATAAGGCTGTACATATAGAATCCATGGAGTTGAGGGGGCTGTATTTAATGAAGCTATAGGGTGTCAGGGGGCTTATCTAAAATAACCGTGAGGGGGCTGTATATAAAATACCTAAGAGGGGGCTGTTTGGTAGAATAAACTAGCGAATATTTTAGGGAACAGTAGACTGTTTTAATTTCTGATTTGTTAATGCCACCACGTGAGTTCACTGCAAGGGGGCCTACTGAGGCCTGGGGCCGACTGTGAGATCAGCTGGGGCAAAATGAAGTTGAATGTGACCTTATAGAGATGCTTGTAGGGTAAAAACTACCAAAAATTTTCCCAGCATTGCCCTCATATAACAAAACGGGGGGGGGGGGGAGTTGTTAAACTTTTATTTTCTGGATCCCACCATAAAGCACTACTTAGCTCGGCCACCAATGATTATTTCTTTCACGCCTTGTCATTTCCATTTGTATTCCAGAATAAACGAATACCGGGACAGGAACAAGACATTACCATCTGAAAGCACACGAGAGATTCATTGTGAGCGCTGAGCGGGGGGAGATTAATGCAGCAGCCGCCGCAATGTGAAAAACATCTGCACTCATCAGGTTTTCTCGCTGGTGAGTACAAGAAGTGACAAAGACGTTTCTTGCTCAGGATAATTGTAGAATTCCGGGACATCTAGAATCCTAGCAATAATCCTAATCTAATAATCCGAGCAGTGAGGGGCCACTCGGCTGATGTGGCACATTATACTGTTAGACTGGTCTTCTCCTCTCCTGGCCGGGTGCATCACTATGACGCAGATGTGTCGTGGCCGCATGATGTCTTAGTGTATGCACCGCGCGGGCAGGAAGAGGAGAAGACGAGCTGTGAGGAGAAGACGATACTATAGATTTATTTTTTTTTCAAGAGGGCCCAGTTGCTGCTGGCCCTTTCTGTAAAGGGGGACTCTGCTGGTGGACATTTCTGTAAAGGGGGACTCTGCTGGAGGACATTTCTAGGAAAGGAGGACTCTTCTGGTGGACATTACTGTAAAGGGGGACTCTGCTGGTGGACATTACTGTAAATACAAGATAGGGTCCGGAGGTTTGTTCTTAAGTTGAATTTGTATGTAAGTCGAAACTCTATATTTAATAATTGTAGATCCAGATGGCCCCAGTGACAATTAGAGTTTAAACATTTTTTGCTGTAATGGGACCAAGGATTATCAATAAAGCTTCATTACAGACATATTACAGCTGATCATTGCAGTCTGGGACTATAGTAACATCCAGAGAGCTTCACCAGAGGTGTCTGTCTGTAACTATGGGTTGTCTGTAAGTCGGGTGTCCTTAAGTAGGGGACTGCCTGTACACAAAATTGTAATAAATATGTCTGAAGGTGGCCATCTTGCCTCAGCTAATTCAATAGTGATTACTTTTCGTGCAGCCACATGTCTATAAAAAGTCAGAACACAACTGATTGACTTTTATGAAGTGTTGTGGGCATGCTCAATGAACTCCTTAGAGATGACAGGAAGAGGAAGAGAAAGTGTATTGTTGACATCACCTTTCACCAATATTCTGATCCTTTGGTATCTGTTTCCTGCCAGTAGATTAATATTGTGGGAACGCTCGAGGAATTGATGTGAACCGTCCCCCATCACCGTTCATTAGTGGTTCGATCCAACGTTATCTCACTAGCAGTCACGTGATATTGGAAGCGTATCATCCTCATCTTCCCTTATAAATGATATCATCCTGTTATTTATCGCCCGATGTATGATGGATATATCACTTATCATGATGGCCAGTATGGTAGAGTGTAGAGGGCATGCTCTATGAACTCTTTACAGAAGAATGAAATTAAAGGGGTTGTCCGCTTACAGCAAATATTTGAAATTGACGCCCCTAGCAACTATCCATGACTAAGATTGGCCAAGGAGACACCTAGACCCTAGTTACTAGCCATCGCTATGATTGGCCTGTTGGAATCCCCCATGTTTTGGTGGCATTTCAAAAAGTGTCTGTGCTTCTCACTCCACAGCTCTCAGCCCCTTCCTTTGTGCTCCTGTACAGCTCCTCCCCATTGATGTCAGCTCTCCAGGCTGTGAGCTCTGTGAAGGAGCAGGAGGGAGAAGCTGCACATGAATTTGCTTGATTGGCTGTTTGGCTACAATTTGTGCAGGTCGCACCGGTAAACCTGAACTGAAACATAAACATTGGGTCCGCTCATCTCTAGTCACCAAGGCTTTATAAAGGGGAACCTGTCACCAGGGACCTCATTTTCACTAAAGACAGATTGTAAAAGCCCATGACACCTGCAGTACAAAAATGCCTCCCTGCCTTTTCTAAGCATTTGCATTACAGTATAATTGTGTGTTATAACTTACCTTGCACCCTGGGAAAAAAACCTGGGGTAGTCACAAGGGTTGGTTTGGTGGCATTTCAAAAAGTGTCTGTGCTCCTCACTCCACAGCTCTCAGCCCCCACCTTTGTGCTCCTCTACAGCTCTTCCCACCCCCCACTGATGTCAGCTCTCCAGGCTGTGAGCTCTGTGAAAGAGCACGAGGGAGAAGCTGTACAGGACAACAAAGTGGGGCCAAGAGCTGAGGAGTGAGTAACACAGACAAGTCACACGTTGTTTTTTGAAATGCATCCAAACCAAAGCCCAACCCCTGTGACTACCCCAGGATTTTGTTAGGGTGAAAGTTAAGATATAACACACAATTATATTGTAATGCAAATGCTTAAAAAAGGCAGAAATGCATTTTTGCACTGCAGGTGTCATGGGCTTCTGCAACCTGTCTTTAAAAAAAATGAGGTCCCTGGTGACAGGTTCCCTTTAGAGGGAATGCAACTTAAATATTTCTATTCTCAAAGAACGGATAACCGTGGGGGGTGGACTGTGGCTCAGTTTGCAGTGCTGGGGACCAGGTTTCAAGTCCCAGAGTCAACATCTGCAAAGATTTGTATGTTCTCTCTGTGTTTGTGTGGGTTTCCTCCCACACTCCATTGTGAGCCCCATGGGGACAGGGACTGATTTTACTAGTGCTGTGTAATCTGCGTGCGCTATATAAATAAAGAAATTATTATTATAAAAGAATAATAAAAAACATGACTTCTGGTTGGTCCCCTTTTTACGCTTAGGGTTAATTTCTATAGACCTTGATGTCAAAATCTGAGTTTTGCTGTAACTTTCCGCAGGATGTAGGAATAACTGGAAGACGTCGTCCTTGCCTCGTGTTCTTTGTCTCCTCTCCTCGTACACGGGGCGCGGCAGGTAACTGACAATAAGAAGACAATAAAAGCTCAAATGTAAAAATTGGAGAGAGAGAGATGGGGAAAAAGAAGAGAAAACACCTCGGTCTGCCGATGTTTACACGGAAGACGCTTCCATCTGGATGTGTACGTGCCAATGAGTCCAGCTGTTTCATTCTGCACCGGCGCCGACCCTTGCGCTATATTTCCAGCACTCTCCTCCGCTTGTCACAGTGATTGGAAGTGAAATCATATTTGCTATTTCATGGAGCTGAGAAATTGCCGTCCGTAGGAAACATTGTTTTCCAGATCCTTCCCTGCTCGGAGTTAATCAGACAATGACCGATTGTTTTTTTTTCCTCTGTGTTTAAGACTTGAAATCTGTTAGAGGATAATTATTAGCTGGATATTTGTAGAGTGTTTTACTCCAGTAACAGCCGGAGCTGCAGTTTTATATGAGCAGAGGTCATGAGTAAAGTCCCTTCTTGGTATAACATTTGCTGGAGGTTTGAGTGGCCATGGGCCACCTAAAAGGCGTGGGCTCCAGGTTATCGCCCAAACCGTCTTTATTATAATCCACTACTGATACCACTAATACCTGTGATCAGTGCTGGCACCAGTTGCCGGTGGCATGTGCAACACCCCTGCCAAAGCATAGGATAGGTAGGTGTTGCGAGAGTGTCCCTCTCCATATCAGGAGCTTTCTGGAGAGCCTGATCACTTCACTAGGAGGTCTCCAGCATGAGAAACTTGGTAATTGCAGCTGTAAGATTCTGCCTGGGAGGTCATGAGTTAAATGTATTATCCAATTGTATGCACTGTGGGCAAGCTGGTTGGACAAGGGAGCTGCCTATTCACAAGGGGAGGTTATATAGCCCCTTATGGCTGGAAAGTTCCAGGTCTTTCTCAGGGGTCTTTAACCAGTAGGTTCTTCTGAGGCCAGTCAGCCCAGAGGGCAGTCCACGAAGAAGCAGTGTCTGACTAAAGCAGAGCTCCACCACACGGACTCTGCTCCTACACCACTAGGCCAGCCTGAAGCTATTTACCAGGCTGTCCACACCTTCCTAAGGACCTGAGCTCCAACCGGCCACCTCAGATGAAGTTTTGCTGCTGTTAAGGCCGTTGCCTGTTACAATAAAGAACTGTAAGTTACACTTCACCAACCTGCCTCTGAGTGATCCCTGGCTCCCGCTGCACACCATCACGGGCGCCCCATCCTTCATCCCCAGGAATCCCTATCTACACACCAGGGTTGCCCCAGGGAGAAACCTACTCTGTCATCCTCTCCTTCTATATTTCTTACGCACACCACCTGCTGGAGACCGGCCAGGCTGTGGACGAGGCCTCCAGATACAAAGCACCGTGACCACCGACTTGCACTAGGCTGCACTAGCCAGCCATTCCGGTATTCAGGATCCCGGCTTCCTCTAGCCAATGGTGGGGGATGTTGCACATGGTCTTCTCATCATAATTTAACACACTTGAGGGCATTAACCTCTTAAATGTTGGTGCAGACCAATTTTCCCAGCAGCACAGATCACAGGTGTTAATGCCGGCTCAAGTCCGGTTTAGGGGACCCAATCCCACAATCTTCAGCATAGCCCAGAACATCCAGTAATCCACAGTGGTAAAAAGTGAGCTGGTGAACCTTTACTTTGGGGGTTGAAAGTATAACGTTACCACCCATTTGGCTAATACGAGCAAATTCACAACTAGTGAGGGATTTTTTTTTTTGTCGGCTAGGCAAATTATAAGTAAACGAACACACAATATATATGGAAGGACTCTTTGCACTGAGCAGGTTCAGAATGTAGGAGAAATGCCTTTATGTACAGATTTGATATGAGTTTATATGTTTATAGGTCCATATAGATACTTTATGGAGTAACACCACTCCGCCTCCAGTAACATGCCGTAAAGTGACAAGTAGAAGTAAAAAGTTCCATTACAAATGATAGTAAAGGTTATATAACATTGTGTAACCCATCAAGATGTGATTGTATATTTTATGACAAATTCACAGAACAATATTAGAAAAAAAAAAATGTTTTTGACATTTTTTAAAAATTCTGAATGAGTTAGAAGAGCAAACACCTCCTAAGTCAGTGGTGGCGAACCTATGGCACGGGTGCCAGAGGCGGCACTCAGAGCCCTTTCTGTGGGCACCCGGGCCATCGCCCCAGCGCACCAGACAGGACTCAAAGAATCTTCCTGCAGTTGCAAGCCACTTAAAAGATGTTGCTTTCAGATATATTTTGATACTTGTTTCTCTATTTAGAACTGTAGGAAGAGGGAGAATGAGTAGAAAGGGCCAAATTATCTGTGGAGCACCCCCTGCTGGCCCCATGATTCTCGGTGTACAGAGGGACACTGGAAAGACGCTAAAATGATCCAAATTTTTTCTACTGTGTTGCTGTCCTCAGGAGGCCAATCTGATTGAAAGTTGTTGAAGAACATGGAGCAATAACTTACTGCTTTAATTTTTGGATGGCACCTCATGATAAATAAGAGGGGTTTGGGTTGCAGTTTGGGCACTCAGTCGCTAAAAGGTTCGCCTGTCCTAAGTGCTTCAACATTCCCAGTGGAAGAAGATAAGATTACAGGCCCAGCTTCAAAGCACAACCAACCTGACATCTCAGTTTTATCATTTATCATTTATAAAAAGTTTAAGTTCTTTAATTTTACATTTTTCTTGGAAAACGTTTGCAAAAATTGTATTATTTTTCTTTGATATAAAATGATTCCAAATACAGTATAGACTTGCCAGGTCAGGAACATTCCAGTTTGTAAATCCAGTTCAGACCGTGAATAATTTTGCAACATAGTTTCATGAGGTCTTCTTCTCTTTGGTGGTACCTCACCATTATTATCATGGGGGCATCAGAAGAAGACCAGTCTTGAGGCTATAATCATATAAATCCAGGTTAGTAGTGCACTGTAGGTGGACATTTCATGGCTTGCTTAGTCTTTAATACACAGTTCGACATTGGCAACTTAATGTTGTATTCGGGATCTTGAGCAGTCTTGGAGAAAGTGACTATGGAGACCATGTCCTCTCCAATGTCGACCTGTGATCTCCAACGTCTACAGATGAGGAGCTTCTTGAGAGCTCTCTGAAAGTCTCGGTTCAGAAAAGCATACAACATGGGATTAATGGTGGAATTAAAGTATCCCAACCAGGTCATGTACTTAAATGCGTTGACCAGAACACCACTGGCCGAACTGGAACCCTTTGCGGCTATCCAAACATTCAAGACAAAGTAAGGAAGCCAGCACATGACAAACACGGAGATGATGATACTCATGGTTCTGGTGGCTTTGTGTTCTAGTTGTAAGTTGTTTTGACGCTTGCTGTTCGGATGGTAATGGAGATCCAAGGTCTGGGAGACAATTCGAGTGGCCTTTAAACGGGAAGCTCTGTAGATGAAGAAGTACATACTGCACATGATCATGAATGGGATGTAGAAGGCCAGAGAAGATGCAACAATCGCAAAGGTCCAGTTGGTCACAAAGATGCACTCTTTTCCGTTGTCGAAATCTATGCCTGGTATTTCGTTCCAGCCTTGCATGACCGGGAGGAAGGAGATTAATGAGGAGTAGACCCATATGGTCACCGTCATGATGATGCATCTGAAGAGGAATGAGGAAGAGAAAGTATTGCTTAAAACACAGATTCAACAATGAAATATAAATTATTTTGTATGTGGAAAAAGAACATTTTTTGCTTTTAAAGATATTTTTGTCAACCCAACATTATACCATAAAATTATCTAAAGCTTTCTTCGACATTCTAGGCAATATTTATGATGTATGAGCCTTCTACTACCAGCATCAAGGTTTGTAAACCAAGCACACTTACATGCTGGTATGTGCCCTCTCTGGAAAGATCCGCTCTTCTTTTACCTTCCTAGTCCATTTTTTCAAAAGAATGCTTTAAAAATTATGCAAATTAGTCTGAGGGGCTCCATGGTCAATTAACAGCTATGGAGCCCCTCATGCTCATTTGCATAATTTTTACAACTTTTTTTTGTAAATACTAAGGCAAAAGAAGGTAAAATAAGAAGAGATCCTGACAAAATGGGCACACACCGGTGTGCTTGGTTTACAATTCTTGATCCTGGTGGTAGATGTCCTTTAAGAGACTGGCTGAAAACTAGAAGACTACCTCCAAAATACACTGATTATAACATGTGCCGTTGCAGCGATCAGTTCTAACTTGTTAGAAATGGAAGAAGCAGGTGTTTCATTGAGCTGCAGTGCCCCGTTAGGAGACATGAGGTATTACACCATTCTAAATTGAAATCAAAGATATATCTATGTAACATGTAGATGTATTTGGTCCTCCAGAGACAAATGTGCTCTCAGCATTAATAGATGATCCTCCTGATGGAACCTCTCAAGGGTGCCTTCAGATTTGTCCTCTTTTATCTTTGAACTCTGTGAAAGTTTACTATAAAATGGATATCCCAATATATCTGTGTAGACAGTATAGCAAATTCTATAAGGAAGTATGGCAACTCAGGTGGACCAATCATATTTTATACTTCAGAACACATAGATTATGTACTCTATAGTCACCATTATATTGTAATTTCAAGCTTCATCTCTGGCCACATTAGCAGTCACCAGAGTAATTTATAGAATGGAGCAGATGTACGTGCGGCAGAGACGAGCAATCTTCCACTATCTGATAATGAGCACATCAATCCACGCAGAACATAATGTATGGATGATAAAAATATCTTCATGCTGGATTGAAAAACGCAGTTATAGGTGATTGTTCTGTCCTCTCTCCATTATAATATTTCCTCCGAGTGAGAAATAAGTGATCAGGAACAATGGAGTCGTCTCTTTCAGCGGATCGCTAATGCCGTATAGTGGATGAGGATGTATTATCATCTATGGAATTTCTGCCATGTCATCTACATTTTAAGTAAGAGCCAGAGATAAAAGTCCTGACTGTGCCACCGACGGTGGAACAACACCCCTCGAAGGACGTAGGGTTGACATAGTAGCCTTCGGATCACCTCCATCATCAAAGAACTGTATGTAAGCGGTTTATAAAAATTCCAAAAATAGAGCAGTAACGTGTTGTGGAACGGATCCAGAGAAGCAGAAGTTGTGATTTCTTGAGACGTTCTTGGCTGTGGAGACACGCTACAATCCAGAGAAGGTTTCCATTGCCAAAAGATCTATTTTTTTTTTACAATTTGGGTTCCTCTTTTGCAGTTAATTTGTATTAATTTTTTTTTTCTTAAACACTAATTTTTAGTTTTCTCATTTAGGGTGATGTCACACATGGCGTTTTTGGTCCGTTTTTAAACATCGGTTTTCAGTCCGTTTTTGGAAGTTTACCATGCATTTGGCTGCTTAAAACCTGTTTATCTATTAAGATAATTGGGAAAAACGGCCTAAAAACAGACCATAAATGGACCAAAAATGCCATGTGTGGCATCACCCTAACTCGTAGGAATTGGTAATACTGCCTTTTCATTCGAAGGAGTGGGTCTGTTTTTGCTGTTTTTCTTATAAATAAGTTTTTCTTATAAATTAGTGATCGACCACAAATTTCAGCATCACGGCCAACGGAGATGGAGTATTGTACAATTTATATGGGGCGTAAAGTAGATTGGTGGTGGCCTATCCACTGGGATCACAAGTAATGGGGGTCACTTGCCCCCGTTAACGATATCATGGTTATGCTGGTTACTAATGGAGCTATGGTGGTGGCTTTTCTTTCCCTTAGCCCATATGTCTCATAGGGCATGGGCTGAGTGATGCCTGAGCCCAAGTAAACATAGCCCTGTACTCCCAACCTTACTCATCATTACCTTTTCCTCAGCTGCTGTCACCCCTTCCATATTTTGGCTACACTGTGGTCCATTCACACCTTCTTCATGATTATGTACCATTTTACAGTCTTCACAAACACAGTTGTATCTGTCACTGCCTACAAGATCAGCACATACCTCTCCCAAGACCTTGTCTACTGGATATGCTATTCACACCGCCCCTGTGAGATCCAGACTTGTCTTGACTTCTACCATCACATGAGGATACAGGTCATTGCCATCCACAAAATCAGCATACTCCTCCCCTGCTGTACTAATATTCCCTGTCATCTGACTGGCACCATTATTACCTCCTTCCATGTCTCTGTGAGATGTAATCATCTCCTCACCAACATAACCATGCAAGGGGGCGTAACTTGCAGTCACAACCGGGCCCATGAGGTTTAGGGAGCCCATATGGTGTCACTTTCCCATATGAGAAGACTAGTACTATATACCATACACTATAGTCAGGGGTCTGGCACAGACTCTGAACTGGGGTCCATCAGCTTCAAGCTACACCAATGCCTGGGGATTCTTGGGTCCACCAGGTAAAATTTTAATGGAGGCCATTAATCATTCTCTAGAAATAAAATTGGTTGGTCTTGGAGGCCCATCAATGCATTAGAGCCTGAACTCACTGGAGGATCATCTGGTTCTATGGTTAGGCCCAACCCTGTTTGCTACTATCATCAATACATTTATGTAAATGACTAGTGGATTGTCTTTACTTTTCGAGTCCTTCTTGATCGTTCGTACGCAACCAAAGGTCACCGACCAGATCAGCTCAATCAACTGGCATAATCTTTGTCACGAGTCATGCCTGTGCCCAGATAAGTGAGAGTAAGGTGCACCCACCTGCGCCGGGACATCCTCTTGGAGTAGTGGTAGGGGGTGACCACAGAGCAGTATCTGTCCAGACTGATGAAGCACAGGGTGACGATGGAGGCCGTGCAGAACATGACATCGAATGAGATCCACACCTTGCAGAACTGTCTCCCGAACAGCCACATCCCGGTGACCTCATAGATGATGCTGCAAAATAAAACATCAGCTCCGGTATAACACAAGGATACACATAATACTCCTCCATGATCAAGACGTACAGTATCAACTGTCTTATTTTCTATTTTGTCTTCCTTTTTCACAATTTGGGGGGGTGTTTTTTAAAAAAAAATTTCCAACATAGAAATCTAAATGTTACATTTGTTTACCTATTTCTACTTTTTATTACACAAAAATCCTATTTAACCAAAGAAAATAAGCCCCCAGAATCCATCATGGTAAATCAGGGCTCTTACTCATAGATCCAGGCACCTTGACTGTGGTAACCTTCTTATATTGGTTATCCATGGTCTCCTTCCTTCCAAAATCAACTTTTATAATTATGCTAATGAGCATGAAGGCCCCCAAGAGGCGTTACCAGAGCACCTCTGTGCTGTAGCTTCACAGGCTGATACACTGTCTCACCCCCTGCTCCTTCATCTACCATACCATGATTTTGAGAGTGTCATACTGTATATCCGTCAGTTCCTGTGGATACATAGACCCTCAGGACAGAATAACTTAGGCAGGATTAGATGTTTTCCGTCATTGGAAAGGACAACTATTCTAAGTCAGTGATCTACAACATGTGGCTCGTCAGTGGTAAAATCAATAAGAAATTGGTCCAATGACAGATTAAAAATATGTATGACCCAGTGATGGTTCTCCTTGAAGCTGCAGTGATCTGCTATACAACATCTCTCCTTTGCTGATAGGGATCGTTCTAGAGAAGATCGTTAGAGGGTCCCTCAGAAGCTCACCTTCCTGTTATAGGGGCAGCCATGTTGGATGACACATGGGGTACATTTACTAAGGCTCTGATCAGCGCATTTTTGTAGGGTTTCCCAACTTTTTACCGTTTTGCGCTGCATTGCCCCGGGTTTTTGGCGCATGCGATCGGATTGTGGGTCATCAACGCCGGCATTTGACACAAATTGGTGGGTGTGGCTGTCGGACAACCCGACTGATTCGGACAAAGCGCGGAATTTAAAAACGAAATTGTGTCACAAGATTAGCACTCACATGCACCGGGAAGAAGAAGGTAAACTCCGGCAGACGTCAGCGGGGGAAGCGACAGATGCAGGAAAGTGGATGCACGATCTTAGTGAACCGTGGCAGCTCCAAATCCTCATCGGACAACGCACATCGGGGATCGCGTGGGGACGGGTAAGTAAATGTGCCCCGTGGTCTCATCAAAAGGTGGTTTCCTCATTAGTCCCTCAACCAGGCTAAATGGAGATCTGACAACAGCGTTGGCTAATTTTGGCAAACCCATGGAAATAGAATCCGCAATCCAACCCAAAGATGAAAGTCTCAAGATAGGTAGAGGTCTTGGAAATAGATCCCTCATACCTATGACGAGAGTTCTGTTTGATGTCCTTTTTCCGAAAATCCAGATGTAGCAAAGCTGAACACTGAATATTTTCCTCCAATCCCTTGAAACACCTGAGACTGAGCTCAATCAAACCCGGCTCTGCTACATCTGTACTATCGACTTGCTGAAAACTATGCACCAGTATATCATTCCCTCTTCCATTCGAGCCTCCGACACATTAAGCCCCTCCATGAGTCTTGTACAAGGAGCAGATCCATGACAAATACGTAATGATCTGCAGCCTGTCCCGCTGTGAGGAGCTCCGGCTCCACATAAAAGCAGCATGAAATTATTAGAGAAACCAACGGCTGCACTAAGATATCAAAGATCTGCCAGATATGATGAAATATTCAGCGCACTGTAAGCAGAGGACTTGTTAGACTCCTGGTGGACGTCTTCAGAGTACAAGTGTCTTCTCGCTTACTAATGATCGGGAAGACGATGGGACTTTCAGAATAAATTAATCCCCGGAACACCAATTACATGGCTCTCCTTCAGGTTTGGGAGTAAAATTTCTAACAACAGGTTCTCTACTTTGGGAGTGAGAAGTTGGTTTTGTAGTACGGCGCGAGAGAGAAATTGCTACCAACTCTAATGAACAATTCCAATACTTAAAATGCACTTTATATTACTATACTATTTATTACAACTCTTTATTTGTATATAAAATCAATTAACACATTGGGACAGATTTACTTTCCCGGTCCGTTCGCGATCCAGCGGCGCGTTCTCTGCGGTGGATTCGGGTCCGGCCGGGATTCACTAAGGTAGTTCCTCCGCCGTCCACCAGGTGGCGCTGCTGCACTGAAGTTCCCCGGAGGCGCGCTGGAATGCCCTGAAATTCACCGGTCTATACCTGGTGAAGGTAAGTGTAATTTTCGCAACACATTTTTTGTCTTAAATGCGGCGGTTTTTCCGAATCCGTCGGGTTTTGGTTCGGCCACGCCCCCCCGATTTCCGTCACGTGCATGCCAGCGCCGATGCGCCACGCTCCGATCGCGTGCGCCAAAATCCCGGGGCAGTTCAGGTACAATCGGCGCAAATCGGAAATATTCAGCACCAGAGCCAAGATCATCCCATAAATACAGCACCAGAGTCAAGATCATTTATAAATAAAGCACTAGAGCCAAGATCATGCCATAAATACAGCACCAGAGCCAAGATCATCCCATAAATACAGCACCAGAGTCAAGATCATATATAAATAAAGCACTAGAGCCAAGATCATACCATAAATAAAGCACCAGAGCCAAGATCATGCCATAAATACAGCACCAGAGTCAAGATCATATATAAATAAAGCACTAGAGCCAAGATCATACCATAAATTAAGCACTAGAGCCAAGATCATACCATAAATAAAGCACTAGAGCCCAGATCATACCATAAATATAGCACCAGCACCAAGATCATAACATAAAAAAAGAACTAGAGCCAAGACCATACCATAAATACAGACTCATTAACAAATTATTTACATAAGTACAGAACCAGAACCAAGACTGGTGCTGTAAATAAAGCCAAGAATGGTGCTAGTAAATAAAGCACTAAAACCAAGTTTGTACATATTTACAGCACCAGAACAAAATTCAGTACATAAAAACAGCACCAGAACTGTGATCAGAGGGGGAAAAAAAAGCACCGGAACCAAGTGTAAAAAATATTGAGTATTGAGTGCACATTTGTTATTTTAAGTGTGATGATGATGTCTGATCGGAGGTGACACCTTCTTATCACAAACTTAATAAAGTTCTATTGTTCCCCTAGAGCAGGGGTCAGAAACCTTTTTGGCTGAGAGAGCCATGAACGCCACATATTTCAAAATGCACATGCCCCCTAGTAGATAGGTATCCATAGCACATACCCCCCAGTAGATAGCTAGCCATAGCACATGCCCCCCAG